>LJIJ01000162.1:0-217638 GCA_001718145.1 Orchesella cincta | reverse complement strand
ATCCCTAGGGAAACATACCGTCAAATGGAAGGCCTAATTAAATTATATGTCCTATCACTGTTCAGCGTTTCGTCTTTTGAAACGACCTCACCGAAATACTACCAAGATACTCACGAAACGAAACAAGAACTCAGCTTTATATCAGAACGAGATGGGATGCCAGTGTCCTCTGCTTTTCGTAAGATCAAGAAAAAATCATGAAATACAGGAAATGTGAGATGAAAATTTATAATTGTGATGAGCTACTTATATCCAATATAGCTGGACATAAAATACAAACAAATATACCTTGCACTGCTTTTATAGAAAAATACATCATATCATTTGGTATAATGATGATAAAAGACAATTAAAATGGGTTGCATTGTAATTTTCTAACTAATAAAGGAAATATTTCTCAAACTTGACGAACGTTATATATGATGGTATTTGATAAAGAAGGTATTTGGTTGACAACCCAAGTGTACAATATGAACTCTAGATTAGTTAGTTTGTTGAAACTTGGAGGAATACTAAACCTCCTCAACTCAACTCAAACCCAACCCTTTCTTACTTTCTCCCCTTTTGCGATTCTGTAAGCAACTCTCACTCATCCCTTCCCTTTTCCTCTTTTCAAACTAAACTCTCAGCTCGTCACACAGTCCAATTTCCAGATCCAATTTACCCGGAAAGAAACTTGGATGCTGCGTCCATCCTTTCTACCAAGAAAAAAACAACTTTTCTCCTCTACTTCAGTTTACTTTTTTCCCGAGTAATCTGTAAGAAAAAAGTTGTGTTGAATAAAATATCACAAGTTTAAGAGCTCCACTTTGGTCTCTTCTCAAATACAGAGGCACAAAGTTATTATATCCTAACTGACCGTTTTCCTTATTGATAGGCATTACGTAACTTTGTTTGAATGTTTGATTGGACTGCATCCAAGTGGGAGAGCAAAGTCATTCAAGTGTATATAGCACACGAGTACAATAGCCCTTCTTTGCTGCCTGGCTCTTACGCCCATTGCCTAGTGCATACATGAGAAAGGAAGGTAGTATCAGATGTGTGATGCGATGATGCACTTTTTGATGACTTTAATAATTTTTTCAAACCACTGGAGCATCCTTTGTGCCTCATCCAAGTCCAAAATTTAGGGTAGCATGGTCAGTTCCCACTGAATGCATTATATACCTTTCCTCTCAACTTTTATTCAAATGGGAAAAAGTTAAAGAACAACTTCATAAATCATTTAAGGATTATTGAAATTGCTGCATTACAACCAGTCATCCATGCACCAAGGAACTGCTAAAGGTGTACTGTGCTAGCTTTCCCAATATACTAAAACTTTTATAATTTCCCAGTTGGCAATTCTCCTTCTAGTTTGACACAGAAAAACCCTCTTGGTTGTTTGCATAGTTTACTCTGATAAGGAAAAGCAAGGGGAAAAAATAAATCAAATTTTCCTTTATTGGTTTTCCGAACTTGCAAAAAATAAAACTTGTTTTGTATGCAGACTTTTAAAGATGCAGCTGCTGCTGTATAGTTGTATCATAAAATTATTTGATACTATTTCACAAAAGGTTCTCCTCTTTGACATGTCATGACACTTGCCTCTTCAATTCAACCGTGTACTACTTTCAAGAATTTTTTTTGAAAGGAAACCTTTTACTTGATTCAAAACTGTATGTTTCCAACAATTGCCTTAAAATATGTACCTACCGACAACACAACTACTACCAACGATACAATAATGTCACTTTCACACATGCAGATTGGAACGTCTGTCGTCTCCTTCCTGAAGACTAGATTGGAGGGGTACTTAGACTACAACAACAGTACTGAAATAAACCCAATCATCATCAAGAAAATCTAGTGGCAATCGGGTGACAACGTGTCACCTTCATTTGCTCATATCTCACCAAAGAAGAGACATGCATAGTAAGGCCTTAGACTTTACATTACATAGCGATCGGTCTCAACTTGCAATAAATAAGATTTGGCCAACTTTCCCCTTACATCGATGACAGTTTCGTAGAAAAAGGTATTCTTGTCAAAAAGCGATTGAATTCACCTGTCCTCATGATCATGATCGCATCATGTTGGATTCGACATTGGTAAACGATCTCCTGTAAAAGATTGTTTCGAGCAGAGAGTCACCCGGAGAAAAGAGTGAAAAAAAAAATTTTAACTTTCCATTTTACGTAAAGGTAGAAAAACTACTTTCAACCTGACTCACATGCTCTTCTCCCTATAACACGATCTATGGTTGTATGGAAAAAGTACATAAAGCCTGAGTATATGATGATCATATTCATCATTCTCATGAAATAGGAACGAAGATCCAAAGGATTGCTTTCTTTTTTTAAAGCAAAAAACTCGAGATAGAGAGAACCTTTTTCCCTCAATTTAGCAAAATAGGCAAAGTCATTCAGGCCAGCAAAAGCAAAACTGATGGATGGATGGTTAGATGATGGAAAAAGATAGATATTTTGAAACATGTTTTAGTTTCTCTGTTGCTGAGGCTGATGCTACCACTCAAAATAAAGTTTCTTCCATTTTCCAGCGGTCCACGTTACGTTATATAGGAAGGCAGAAATGTTTGAGAAGTAGTTTGGAATTGCATGTGTTCAACCTTGTTCGATGATGACGTTGTTGATGATGATGATACGATGATGGGACCAAAGTTGCCTTCTCTATTCCTTTTTCTCCTTTCACTCAACAGAATTCACTCATTGTGTACGTACACATGTACATATCTATATACTTGGACGTTTTTAAGTTATGTACATATACGTCTCTATTATATGCCTATACTTGAGTATCTGTATATCTCTGGCTCTTTCCCCACTCAATGCACACGAACAGGCGAACGAGGATGCAGAACAGAAAGTGAAGAGAAGAGGGCTTTTAACGTAGGCAAATTAGATTTAGGAAGGGAAGCTTAGGAATAATGGAGATTTACATGAAAGCCTTTTACGTTACCCTGCCCCGGTTGTTGTATGAGAAGACTTTGTACCTATATATGTGCATATAATGTACATAGTATTATTCAAGGATTGACTATTTAAAATGAATACATGGACCTTTTATACTCCCTCCAACATTTCTCCTTGGTTCATTTTTCTTATAGGGAAGGAAAATAGAGAAGAGATCGAATAGCTACTTTCTATCTATCTCCATTCGACTAGTTGTCTCACTCGCTACAAACTTTCCCTGAGTTTGGTTTGGTCTGTTTTGGGGCTCACACAAGGAGACTACTACTCAAGGATCCGCACGCACGGGCTTATAAAAAGGAGTGGATTGAACAAGTATGACAAGTTGCAAGTATTCAGAAAAGTATTATATGATGATGTAAATGATCAAGTCGAAAACGATACATTCCCTCTGAATTTACTTTATACTTTGTCCTACACTCCCCTCCCCAGTCTTTGGTCAGAATTTTCAGGCTGAATCACTACAACCAGTGGAAGCAGCATAATAATGATGATGTCTCTGATAAAACAACCAGCACAATTTTCAAGACCTATTGTTTGTATCCTATTATTATTACGTGGAACATTTACATATTCCTTGCAGCCCAGTCCCCTCATCTTGAGCAGCCACTCTATAATATTTTGTTGAAGAAGTGGCTGTCCAACTAACTGGTCTCAAATTTCTTGAGATAAATTTCAATAATCTGCTCACGAACAACCTTCTGATTTTAAGATAGTAATAATATATGGTAGCATGCCTGAAACTGTATGAAAACCAATATCTAGATGATAGAAAATGATGGAGAAAAGTGACAGGAACGGAAAGTTTCTCATCATCAACGTGGTTTGGTTTCCCCACTTTTTGCGGCACTCTTTTAGGACTACACACACATTTACTTTGTCTAGAAAGTGATCTTATCTCATTCTTCGAAGCTTGATGTGATGATGTTTTCCCATTTAATATATTGCTTCTTGTTATTACTCACATCCTTATTATTTACTGCTGCTTCTCAACTTTTTCTTTCCAATCTCCGTTCCCTTTTTCTAGAACCAAAATGAGCAAAATTAGGGGAAAAGAAGGTAAGAAATTGTGTGCAAACGGAGCAGCTCTCTTATATACCAAAGTAAAGTGTAGCCTAAAAATATGCGCCAGTATATGAGAGCGAAGAACCATGTTATTTTATTCAACAAAATGGAGAGAAAGAGGAAGGAATAAAGTGAAAAGTTTCCTTCTTCTTTCCACAAGACTCCTGAATAAAAAGTCTAATGTGGAGAGATGAAAGCTAGCTTGATAGTAAAGGTAATAGTTTGTGCACTTAAGATTAAGTAACGTGCGGAAATAAGTATATATCTCCATTTTTCACTTACTTTTCTTACATATACAATAAGTACACACCCAAATGCTAATGCTCAAGGAAAATATTGACATGTAAGAATATTACGCGAGAGTATATTCCATACATGCTGCTACGTACATGTACTACAGCTTTACACACATACATAAGTATGTGCTGGTAATATGGATGAGTAATAGGAGAAATATGAACCCTTTTCATCACAGAAAAAGGAAACCTTTTGACGTACCTGCCAATATTTTTCAATTTCCTTTTCAGCCATCATCATCATCATCTTCAACATCATCATTTTTTCAACTTCCTCTTTCAAACAAGCATTTTTTCTCTTTATAAGAGTTTACCCCCCTTCAGTCGCTTTCTCTTCTTACTGTAACCTCTGAACATGGTTACTTTACTGTATTTCTGTATCTGTTATAAGTTTAACCTCAGGTTAATGCAAATTGAAAATTTTCTTGGCTATATAAAACAACAGTTCTTTGGCAATCATTAGGTTGTACTATTGCATATGCTTTCATCAGGAACTCGAGCACAATTTAAAATGCAGCTATGCGCAGAATCAACTCTACTAAGGATATTCAAGTAAATGTCGGTTTTAGTTGTTTCACATAAACGTCAATCCATTTTACGAGCATGAATAAAAATTACTACTTGTGAATAGATATGTGCTTCTTCAGGGAATTGTAATTTCATGCTATAATGTCAATGACTCAAATCATTTAAAGAAATAATTAAACTGCAAGTCCTAAAAAACCTCAAATCAAGCAGGACATCTTCTAGACCTCTTGGATACCGACGAATGCAGCAGTTTATTAATTTCTTATCGTTTGTTTATATGAACCTCTCTAATATTTTTTTATTGGTTTTTCTTGTTTTTTTGATTTTTTGTTATTTGTTCTTTTTTCGTTTTGATTGTCATTTCTTTTCTATATTATTTTTTTTTTTTGCATTTAGTGATATTATTTTTTTTTTGTCTTTGTTTCATTTTTTTTTATGTTTTCTTTTGCCGGTATTTTTTTTTTTTTTTTTATGAACATGCTTTCCATTTGTTATATTTTTATGTATTTTTTTTGTGAGTGCCAGCAGGCGAGTTGCGCTCAAATTTTTAGTTCGTTGCTTTTCGTGGCTCGTGATGAGTAGCGATTTTAGAGAGCTCATGCTCTATTATTTTTACCTTGATTTAATTGAAGATTAATTGTTAAAGTTGTTTGATACCGTTGAATAGTCCATGGAATAAATTATTGATTAATTAGTAGTCCTACTGGAGTTTGCTAGTGATTTATTTGTGCTAGTTTTAATTATAAGCACACGTGACGTTAGGTCAGGGTCATTAGTAGCGAGCCAGGTTAGGTGCTAGTTAATAGCTGAAAAGCACAATTTGAAATACAGTCCACTATTGAAGTTGGGGATTCTAATTTACGCCTAGGCCTCACCCCACATTTGATCCATTCGAACCGGATAAAACCAAGTTTGATCCTGTTTTCAACGGAAAACCGGATATCTTAGTGGATTACTCATCGGTACCGAACGAGATGCCTGTTGACGACACCAAGACGGAAGTGGTCGCTGACCAGAAGAAGTCGGAGCCGGACAGGAAGTTGAATCATCTGGACATGGAGACCCAGAAGAAGATTCACCAATTGGAGGAATCAGTTGACCACCTGAAATTGCAGTTGTCTAATACAACAGCATTCTTGGAGGGTTGGAGTCAACGTGTGGATTCCCTAACTGAAGAAAAGGACGAAATGAGTGAAAATTTGCGTCCTGAATTTCATGGAGAGTACTTCAACGCCAAGCGTCAACTTATTGACTGCCAAACGGAAGTTTCTCGTCTTACCAATCATCTGAAGTACACTGAAGGCAGCGTTTCCAGACAGATCGAGATCCTGATTGCTGAGGCAGAGCTCGAGAAGCTACGAAAAGCTGACATGGGAGCTAAGCAGCCAACTGGGACAGCGGAACAAGTCGGAAGGCCTTCAACTGGTGCTGGTGAAACTGAAATAAACGTTCATCTCAACCCAACACCACGGACATCAAGTACTTATGCAGATTTTTACGGTAAACCGGAAGTGAGAGCTACTACCTCTACGTGGAATAATGGAGCTGGACAACAGCAGGTTTGTCAGCCCTCGGAAGCCAGCGTGATGAATGTACATGCTAACCCATTCCCGTATAGTGACTCATCACTTCAACGCCAACAAATCTTGGGTTTGCAAGTATTAGTCAACAGCAGCCACCAACGGCGTTACAAGACGGATCGTTTGTTAACCAGTTAGCTGCAGCACTTTCCCAGGCATTTGGAAACCCTGGAAGAAAAGAAAAGTATATCGTGAAGGATACTCTCGATAAGGACTTACCTGCTTCACCGGGAAGCCAGAAGAGTGGCCAATATTTTACAATGAGTTCATTCGGACCACGGCGAAGTACGAGTACGACAACGTGGAGAATGCAGTGGCGATTGCCGGAAGTGCCTGGAAGGATCCGAGCTTTGGTGCATGGATTGCTGGATGATCCTGGGGGACCAGAGTGGCACTTTCTGGTTGGGCCCAACCGGTGGGTTTGCTTTCACCCAACCGAACCACCCAACAAACCAGCCTAGGTTTGGTTTGGTTGGTTGGGTTGAAGATTTTGATTTGTTGGTTTGGTTGGGTTTGGTGGTAGAGATTTTTGATTTGTTGGTTTGTTGGTTGGTTGGGTCAAGAATTTGATTTGGGGTGGTTGGTTGGATTTGGTGGTACAAATTTTGTTTGTGGTTTGGTTTTGGGTTGGTTTGGTTGGGCACGAAAATTTGATTTTGGTTGGTTTGGTGGGTTTGGGATTGGTACAGATTTTGATTGGTTGTTTGTTGGTTTTGGTTTGGTTGGGCCAAGAGTTTGATTGGTTGGGTACTGAAGTCAACTAGGTGGGGTTTTGGTTTCAATGGCCTCAAAGAAACAAGAATACTTTGTCAGTCAGATGATTGCATTTAACTAAAACCTATAAAACCTGACAAAGTGATTAAAGATATTGCAATGAATGTGCTTCATGTATATAATCATTATTCTAATTTAACTGTGTATAACCAGAAATACCAAACAGTCATTTCTCCATTAAAGTCCTAACAAGGAAAGGTCTTGAGGTCAAGCTCGAGTTTATAGATTAACCAAAGTAGTGACCTAGGGTACCTTGTTGTCTGATTAGATGGTGTATTTATTTTTGTAAAATTTCTTTTAAAAATTATACAGTAACTGCCATATTATCAAATCGCTTGTTTTATGAGTTTTTAATCCACAGGTGATTTAAAAACCCTGAAACGTGTTAGTAGTAATGAAATAACATATTATAAATAGGAAAACCGTAAATATTTTGCCATACTGAACGAATAATGAAAACCAATCTCCTGGCATCTGTATAAAGCTAATTTAATTTCAAAAGTGACTTAAATAACTAAATACCCATCGATTAGCATCAAAAAGTACCTAGAATCACTTTTTTTAAACAAAGCTCGAGCGGCACATCAGACATTTTCCTTGTGCAGTTTCTATGCTGTGTTGCTTAAAATATAACGCAAAATGCCATATAACAAAATTTGCCTTTATAAATAAAATTTCTGCTCTTTTAATCATGTACAATGATAAAAATAACGCAAAGGTCGCAGAATCAATTCCCCGTTTACTGGTATTTTACTTGATTCGGTTTGGTTGGTGGTATTGTTGATTCGGTTGGGTTGCTGATTTGGTTGGTTGGTCTAATAATTGGTTGGTCCGCTGTTTGTTGGTTTGGTTGGTCTATTTTTGATTGGGTGTTGACTGTTGGTTTGGTTTGTTGGGGTCTACATTTGTTGGGTTGTTGATTTTGTTGTTGGTTGGTCTAATATTGGTTGGTCGCTGATTGTTGGTTTGTTTGGGCATATTTTGGATTGGGTTGTTGATGGTTTGGTTTGGTGGTTAATTGTGGTTGTTGATCTGGTTGGTTTGGTTGGGCGATCAAAGTTACACTCTGATCCTGACATGTGGGAAAATATGAGTACACTGAAACTCCATGGACGCCAGAAACATGTGGATTCACTATCGAAAAGTGAAGCAAGCAAGCACCGAATATAAGCATCCGCAATCTCTTATCGTTTTGGAACAGCTGTACAGATTGGTGCCAGAATCATGACGTTGAAGGAAACACGTTACCTCAACGATGTTACTCTTTTGAAAGAGCTTGTGAACAAGTTACCCGTGTCATATGGTATGCAGTGGCTGGAATGGCTAAACCGTGACAGTTTCCGGGAAAAGAACTTATTCTATTTTGATCAGTGGCTGGAGGAGCAAGTGTCAAGATGGTGCAGTTACGTAAACCTGTTGTGATGGACGTGACTGACGATAAGCAAGACAACCGGAAGTCAAAACGTGGAGCCGTGAATGCAAGCAGCAGTCCCTCCAATCCCAATGACGCCACCATCTCGACATCACCCAGCAAAAATATGAAGCATAATGCCAACAGCAAGGAGTGCCCAGCTTGCAACAGAAAGGTCACAAGTTGGACACCTGCCGTACCTTCGAGAATCTGTCATTGGATAGTCGATGGCATTTTGTGAAGGAGAATCAACTTGCTTCTGTGCCTAAAGGACACCTTACCAAAGAATGCAAATCTTTGAAGGAATGTGAAGTTGACGGGTGCAAGAAGAATCACCACCAACTTCTACACAATGACGGAGGAAAGCAAAAAGTTGTACCAACTCCACTTCCTCAACAAGAAAATAATGATGACCTTCCAGATGAGGATGCCGGAACATTGGGAGCTGCAGTAATCAAAGGAGCAGCTGGACCGTTATCAATTGTTCCTGTACGCATCAGAGGGCCAAATGGTACACGTCGAACTTACGCCTTGCTCGACAGTGGAGCTAATCAAACTTTGATTGAGAAGTCACTAGCCGCTGAGATCGGGATCAAGGGTGAGAAGTTTCAGCATCAGTTCACTGGAGTCGGTGGAAAGCTTACTCGGAACAAGGATGCTATGAAAGTGAATATGGACATCTGTGGAAGCTATCGTGGTGCCCGCTATTCCAGTATCAACAACGCAATCACTGTTGATAATCTTGGATTCCGTCCCTATTCTATAGATGTGGATGAAGCAAAGCGGAAGTGGCCCTACCTCAAGCGAGCGCAAGCGAAGACACTTGTCAATGCAGTTCCACGCATCATTATTGGTGAAGACAACGGATATCTCACCATGCATCACCAGCTACTCTACTCCACTGAGGATAACCCCGTTGCAAAACGTACGAGACTTGGATGGGTTTTAGCTGGAAAGTTGAATGAAAAAGAATGTGAAAGTGTTGGCTCTTCCTTTCACTTTAATGGATCTCCAACTAATGAAGAAATTCATGAGCTTGTGAAAAGTTCATTTAGTGCTGACAACTTCGGTATCGTTCCTGCCACAGCAAACGAGTCAAATGAAGACAAAAGGGCTCTACATATTTTGGAGGAAACCTCGAAGAAAGTTGGAGATAGATGGGAAGTTGGATTGCTGTGGCGAGAAGATGATGTTGTTCTTCCCGAAAGCAAGCAACAGGCCAAAAGGAGGTTGACTGGCATTGAGAGAAAAGGCAAGAAGGATCCTGACTTTGCCGCAGCCTACCGGAAGAAAATTGATGAGTACCTTCACAAAGGCTACATTCGAAAGTTGAGCCCTGAAGAAGCTGCCACTGAAACTGAGAGGACTTGGTACATCCCGCATTTTGGAGTGACCAACCCCAACAAGCCTGGTAAGATGAGGCTAGTATTTGATGCAGCTGCTGCAAGCCATGGTGTGTGCTTGAATGACAAGCTGCTAAAGGGTCCAGACTTGATTGAACCACTAACTTCAGTTTTGTGGAACTTCCGGACGCATCCGATCGCCCTCAACGGTGATATTGAGGACATGTTTCATCGGGTGAGGATTCGCGAAGAAGATCAAGCCAGCCAGAGATTCCTGTGGAGGGATTTTGATGACACAAGACCTCCAGATGTGTATGTAATGACAGTGATGATATTTGGTGCCACATCGTCCCCTTCATCTGCCATCTACATCAAAAATAAGAATGCTGAGACCTTTGAGGATGAGTTTCCGGAAGCGGTGAAAGTCATCAAGAAAGGATTCTATGTTGATGATAATTTGTCTGGTGCTAATGATGTGGAGGCTGCTATCAAGTTGCGAGAAGAAGTCAGTTCAATCAACCAAGCTGGTGGATTCATCGTCAAGAAGTGGCACTCCAACTCTCCAGAAGTTATCGCGAGTATCCCTGAAGAGTTACGAGCTGAAGGGGTAAAGGGCTTGAAGGAGAAAGAAGCAATCCCGTACGAGCGAGTTCTTGGTTTATGGTGGGACCCCGACGACGATGCTTTCACCTTCAAGACGAACTTTCACAAAGTGAAACCTGAGATCCTAGATGGGCGAAGACCTACAAAACGCGAGTTGTGCAGTTTGGTCATGTCATTATATGACCCTCTAGGATTTATTGGCCATTTTAAGATAAAAGGCATGATGCTGTTGCAGTCAACCTGGAGAAGCGGAATTGACTGGGAAGATGAAATTCCCGACAGCATATTTGACAAGTGGAAGCAGTGGGTCTCGAGTATTCAGCTCATCACTGAAATCAGGATTCCACGTTCCTATCATCCTTATTTGGATTGTGCTAGTTCTGTCCAGCTACATACTTTCGTGGACGCTAGCAAGGAAGCCTACGCTGCAGTCTCTTATCTTCGCATCTGTAGTGAAAATGGAGATGTGCACACTGCGTTCGTTTCATCCACAAGGTGACAGTCGCCCGGATAAACATGTGCATGTCAGTTCCTCGGTCTGGAATTTCTCAAGCGCTCTCGTTGGTACGAGTCTAGCCCTCCAAATGCTGAGTGAGCTAACAGTGGAACTATCAGCGCAGCAAGGATTTTCTGGACTTATGCTAGACGGTTCTTTTTTGGATAACGTGGTCCGACAGCCGTTCGTGTCAACGACCGTTGTAAGCACAGATTGGGAGATCAAAGAAACGACGGAGTGCGAGTGAGTGGAGATGGGTGCCTACCAAATTGAACGTTTCCGATGACGCCACACGTTATGCAACTGATGTGGATTTCCTGGAAGATACTCGTTGGCTTACTGGGCCTGAATTTTTAAAACTGGATTCTTCAAATTGGCCGGAACAAAAGAAGCTGGAAGGTTTGCCAGATGATCCTGAGTTGAAGACTGGAGCTGCATTTGCTGTAACTTCCATTGTGGATGAGAAGCAGCAGTTTGTGGACTACGGGCGTTATTCGAGCTTTCACCGTTTGTGCCGAGCATATGGAGGTGCATTGGCAGTTGCAAAATTTTGGAAGAATAAGATGAAAGCTCAACAGCAAGAACCTGTTGAACCCCCATGGAAGATTGTACGAGTTAGAGTAAAGAAAGTTTTCGTCAACTCAAGACTATCTTCAGATGACATTAGTGTTGGAGAGCAGTTTCTCATCAATGCCGTGCAGAGTGAAAGCTTCCAGGCCGAATTGCAACTGCTTAAGTGGACAACCCATTAACTAAGAAGATGAAGCTTTACACTTTCTCCTTTTTGATGGAACTGGATTGCTACGTGTCAAAGGCAGAATTGACAACGCTAGTAAAATGAACGTGGACCAGAAGCGACCCATCATCTTGCCATCAAAGCACAAGTTTACGGAGCTTCTGGTAGACCAATATCATATTGGAATGCACATCAGGGTCAAGAAACAGTCCTTGAACAATATCCGGCAGCGTTATTGGATCCTTGATGCCAACGACAAGCATTGAACGTAGTTGGCTAGATGCTACGACTGCCGAGTTACGAAAAGTGGAAGGCCAGTTGTACCGAAATGGGACAATTGCCCTACTACAGACGTGCCAGCCAAGCAGGCCTGCTTTCACCTATACGGGGGTGACTTTTTTGGGCCGATGGAAGTTACCGTAGGACGTCATCACGAGAAGGAGATGGGATGCTGGTCTCTGCTGCATGGTGACTCGTGGGATACACATTGAAGTTGCCCACAGTTTGAGCACAGATGAATGATTTATGGTGCTCTCCGTTTCATCGATTCTCGTGGAAGACCCCAGCATCTCTTCAGTGATAACGGAACCACTTTGTGGGAGCCGCTCGTGAGCTGAAAGCTGAACTGGAGAAGATTGACTTTGATGCTGTAATGCATCATGACAAGTATCGAGGATTGAATGGAGTTTCATCCCGCCGTCATCTAACTCATATGGGTGGAGCCTGGGAACGGCTCATACAGTGTGAAGAAGCTGTATCACGCATCCTGAAGGAGAAATTCCCCCCGTGATACCCCCTATTGACTGTGTTAAAGGCAGCTGAGAATATTGTGAACTCCGCGGCCGCTTACCTCATGTTTCCTGTATCCTGCAGATCCAGAAAGCCTTACACACAAATCACTTTCTCCGTGGTGGATCGGATTCTGGACCATCTATCCCTGGAGAGTACACAGACCGGGATGAATTTTTTGAGATCAGCTGGCAGGATTTGCGCACCAATTATTAGCGGAACGCTTTTGGGACCATTGGACACCAGCTACCTACCTGAAACTCGTTTGAGACGAACGAGAAATGGCTCAGGGAAGGAACTTACAGATTGCAATTTGGTGTTATCCGTTGGATGGACCAGCAGCCAAGAACCTTGGCGTTCGAGGTCATCACCAAACTTTCCCTGGCGCAGGACGACCAAGGTTCGAGTTGCGGAAGTTTCAACGAGGACCTTTTCCAAGAAGAAGACATCTATTCACCGCCAGACCTGTCACGGAAGATAGGCATTGCGACTTCGAGCTGCAGGATTCGGACTACTTTTAGCCCTAAATCGGAGGGTGGAATGTCGTTCTCGTGGATCGCTAGTCTTTCATACATTTTGCTCAGTGCATACGTGAAATTGTTGTTTCGCTACTTTGGTCATATACGATAGCGCTGTATATTGTATTGTGTAATGCTTTTCCCTTTGGCTTTATATATTTACTATTGTATTTTTTGGCGAGTGCCCGAAAACAAAAGAGAAAGTATGACGAAACTCAAAATATAATCGAAAGTATGGATTAGAAACCTTTTAGTAGGAATACGTATAGAAATGTGAGAAGTAAGACGATCATGTATGAGAGAATATAGACTAAAATAATATATATAATAAACCATATAGATATATATTGAAAGAAATATAAACTTGAATTAAGATATAGTAATATAATAAAAAAAGGAAAAAAAAATAGATTCCAATGAAAATAATAAAATAAATAAATAATGAATAATAAATAATAAAGTAGTCTTACTGGAGTTTTGCTGGTGATTTCATTTGCTGCTAGTTTTAGCTAATTATTAAGCACACCATGACGTTAGAGGTCAGGCGTCATTTCAGTAGCGAGCCAGTTAGCGTACCTGTTCAATAGCTGGCAAAGCAGCCATATTGTTGCAAATCCCCCACGTCCACTATTGCCTACGTTCCGTCTGCGGATCTCTATTCTCACCGCCTAGGATCTCACCCCCGACAGTCATGCTCCGTTTCAGAGAGTGACACTATACATAATTAGCGCTTTACTATACTCGCATATCACATGCAGTGAATCTTCAATGCAGTTATGAAGAGTTGTTCAAAGGGAGTAGTGATAAATTAGAATCCACAGAGCGGAAAAAAATATGCCTTGTTTCTTGATGCATAGGATAGCAATATCCATACTAGCAAATTGCTAGTAGCAATTCCGTAATCTTAACTAACTAAATCTCTTTTAGCTGGTTTGTTTGTAAACAAAAATTTTAGATGGATGATGAACAACATATCTAATAAATTCAAGGCTATATAGTAGTAGCTAGTGCATATTGCATGCTTATTCCTAATAGCATGCAATAATATTATGCCGCATTCTATTCCTTAGTCATACATTCCATTCTGAGATTAATCCCACATTCCATTTCTTATCAATGCAAGAATGGGAAAAACGGGTGGTAAATGATCATTAGGTAAATTTGGAAAATAATATATACATGAGGTAGAAATCACCGTTGACGAGAGTGTGATGAATTGGTCTATAATCTACAAATGGTCACTCAGGTCGTCACGTCCCATGTATTCTTGGTAGTGTAACAAACTGTCTAGAGAAAAAAGTATTCGTCTTCGTGAGAATTGGTTTGCAGATAGAAACTTGTTTTTTTCTTTCTCATTTGACGCAAATATACATTAATTTTTAGGTGCTTAATGAAGATCGGAGATTGGGTTCTTTATTTTATTCATGTGTAATGGCATGGTATATAAGGATATAGAGCTACAATGAATACCAGCTCGAAATATTGAGTTTGCTGAATTTCCTCGTTCTACTCCGTATGATTGATTACATAATGATTAACATAAGAGAAAGCTGAACCACCGCGCAGACAATACTTTAAGTAGATAATTTTGTGCGATATGCAAAAAATAAAATAAAAACTCAATGACCGATGATCCTTTGTTTGATTCTTTAACAATATTTTCCGTAAATTGTGACGTACTTTTATAAACACGGAATCCAAAAGGATTTTCTTATAATATTACTGAATTCTGTTGGCATTGGCATGTATCATATAATCATGAAGAGTTAAGGTACATTATGATGGTAAATGTATATAGTAAGCCGTCATACAAATACTACTGCAAGTGAGCATATATAAATCTATTGTCATAATAATTAATGCTATCTTTCTACGTACATGAATTTCAAATAAATAAGGAGTAGTAGACGACTGAAATATCTAAGTCAACTAGAGTGCAGGATAAACAGAAAAAAAATAATGAACAACATAATATGATAGAAGAGTAGGTATACTGGATTTCCATCTATACAATATAATGTAACACTGATCTAAAACAGGAATTAATTCTAACATACATAATAAATGGTAATAAAAAATATTTCCTGTAAATTGAAGTTGTTAATAATACACAATTATTTTTGAATAAAACAAACTATTTAGTATGATAATTCATGGAATGAAGAAATTAGAAAGCATATTCTTTGCACAGGAAATACGTAAAACCCCTTTCAAAAGCCAATTCTACCCGGCAGCTTCAGTACAGAAAACCATTGCTTACTGTCTCGCTTATAGTTTCCAAACAAATAGTTACGCTAAGTGATTTTATAGTAGTATCGCCAGTTCAGTTGGCACTTTCAGTATTATAATTCAAAAATTGACTTCTTTATTTATTAAAGTGCGGAAGAACATGAGTCCTAACCGGCTCGCACTCCTAATTTATCTAGTACTCGCACACCTCGCTCTTCGTATTCTTCTCTGGACATCCAGAATGTGTCTTTATCTTTCATCACACTTGCAAGAACTGCTCCCCCTATAAATACCATGTCTTTCCTACGGGGTGGATCTTCAATTTTTATTTTGAATTTCTGAAAAGCAGACACAATCATTGTGAAAAACATAATTCCTAGAGTATGTCATCGTTTTACCTAAATAAAAATATTAATTGTCGCTTACAGAAAATTTCTCTGTATCCCCTTTGAGCACACGTTCAAGATAAAGTTGTTTAATTTCACGTTCAAGACGACTAGGAAGGCCAGGGTACATTGTTGAACCTCCGGAAAGTACAATGTGTTTG
Organism: Orchesella cincta; assembly: GCA_001718145.1. Lineage (NCBI taxonomy): Eukaryota > Metazoa > Arthropoda > Collembola > Entomobryomorpha > Orchesellidae > Orchesella > Orchesella cincta. The sequence goes on along the minus strand of LJIJ01000162.1, from coordinate 201,754 downwards.
TAAAGCTCTGGTCTAATGTCAATGTCGGCTTGTTGGATGGTACTAAATACTAGTTCAGCAATCCCTTGTCCTTCCACATTTATTAGATGGGGTTGAAACAAAGCTTCTGGAGCTTCAAACCTTTCACCTCCAACTTTAATTACCCTACCATCAGGGAGCTATAAAAATGTATCGTAAATGTTATTATTACCCGTGTATCAATTAAACAGTCAATCAGTCAATTAAATTCTTAACAACACATACCGTGTAAGTTTCAACAAGAACGGTTGTCTCTAAAGCAAGTTTTTGTTCTGTCTCCAGATTATATCCAATGTAACAAAGCTTTTCCTTCATCATCCTCACTGTTTCAAAATCTGCTGAATGATTGAATGCATAGCCTCTCAACAGCAAAAGCTATAAGACAAATTAGTGCAATGTTATTTAAGTAATTAATTACATGATTATACTATATATTACATATTTTCTAACAAATGATTCATGCCATTTTTTGCACCAATTACCTTAATAAGATATCTGGTAATATCACGACCAGCAATGTCCAGCCGTCTGGTTAAATGTGCCAATGCAAAACCATCGTATACTGGACAGATGTGTGTAACACCGTCACCAGAGTCTACGACTACACCGGTTAAAAGTCCTTGTGCGTATAGTGTAAGTACCGCTTGAATTGCAATATAAACTCCAGCAAACTGGTACTTTTCAAACATTACCTATTAAAACAAACATTAACATATATACTAATATATCATTTTTTACAAATAAAATTTACAAGATAGCATTGGTAACACGTAAGTTTGCATACTTCAATCATTTTCTCTCGATTTTTTGTGGGATTCATTGGTGGTTCCGTCAACATTATTTTACACTCTCTAGGATTCAAATCCATTTTGGCAGGACCAAAGGTAAAATCCCATAAATGAAGCATATCCTCCCAATTCCTAATTTTCAGTACAGTAACATAATGATTCTCAATTAAAAGAGAACATAAACGTTTAGCATCCAATTGATTCCATTTTTCTAGCAGTCTTACCTGACAACACCATTTTCCATTGGATAATTGACTTCTAGCATGGATCTAAGTTTACTGGCATCATCACCAATCATTAAATCCTACAAATAAAAAATTAAATGTTAGCGGAACGAACTCCAACGAATTGTAATATGGTGCATGCATTTCTCCACTAACACAAATCACTCAAACAATTATTGCAACTAAAACTAGGAGCATGTTGAAAAGGTTCTAAAGTATACGCAACTCATTAACTCTTTGATAGAGCATTGAATTGTCAACAAAATACAATTTTAAAAATCCTTGAACAACCAAGAATAACTGGGGGTGGTTAAGCATGCGACTAACGAAGGATACTCAAGTAGTTTTGAAGCTGAAAACAATTTCGATGAATCTTCTATCATCACCCTGTGTTAGATATTGATTCATACTTACGGGAATATCGTAATCCTCTTGCTATTCGTAGGTAGCATGAATGATAAAACACATATTTTGTTAACTTGATGACAATATACTCCGAAATGCAGAGTAAATGTTAAACATCCGTCAAAACTACAATGATACATTCGCTTCAATGCAGTGCAATGAATGCTTGTTCGGTTTAAATATAAAAATTATTACTGTATATACAATGAGCATACTAAAATGTATCCAAATACATGTATACCGACACGAGGAAACTTTGAGTCCTATTATAAAGTTTCCACAACACAAGTAAATACATAAGTAGAGGGTTTACAATACGTTGGCAAATATTTCAGTTGTTAGAAGATCAAAAAGAAAAAACGACAATTTTTCACCAGTACAAAATTTACTCAAGAAGAATCAAGAAGAAAAGTTTCCATACTTGGACTATGATCCCGTATTCCTGCATAACAGCGAGACAGATTTCAAACACTTTCCTTATGTAACCATATATATATATATAACGCTTGATTGATATTTTTTATGTGCATAAAATGTTTTTACAAACTCTAACAAGGATAACGAGCAATTATTCATTCCAAATTCAAACGTCATCTTAACTATCTTCTCCATTTACACATACGACTAAGCGTTACGGAATCCCTTGTAAATCTCGTGAAGCGTATTAATTACCTTAACTTCGATGTCTCCAATTTTGTTGGCAGCCCTAATAATAGGTCTGCCAACCATAGATGGAAATATGTGTTCTGGAAAGTTTGAGCCCGCATACCCACATTTTACAAACTGGAAACAAGTCAAAAGGTATCCCGATTAAGTTCAATTGTTCGTGTAAACATTCTGCAATATTTTAGGCAACTTCATCCAGTTTCTTGAAGCTTACCCCAGTTCCGTTATCACAGACAATAACCTTTCTTCCCTGGCTATCCATGATGGAATATTTGGATGAATGGTCAGGTATTATCAATTTGTCCTTAAATTCTTCTTGACATCTAATACAAAAAAACAGACACGCCTTCATTACTTAACCCAACTTCAAACATTTAAAACCCTAATATATAAGCTGTAAAAATTTTTAAATTCGAACCATACCAGCCAGCAGTTGCCTCCTCGTTGTGCAAACTTCAAAAGGTGTCAACCTGTCAACCAAAAACATTATCTTTTACAATCCTATTCATTTCATCCTTAAACTCTTATCTCAACATTACTTTCAGTAAACCTAAACAAATCTCAGAAAATTCAGTAAAATCTTAATAATTTGTTTAACCTCACCTTTCATTTTTCTCCAGATGTAAAACTACAACAAACAGAGCTTCGTCTTCCTTGTTTGAGGACACTTTACAATCAGCTTGACAATCGCTGTCAGATTTTTCCTCAAAGTTTTTGGGAGTAGGCACAATATTAACCTACACGTAAAAGCACTAACTGCACTGGTGGTCTTATTACTCACATCCACATGAAATGTTTATAGATGCACACAAATGCACAGATATTTGTCAGACTTGACTTTTCATATATATTATGCATGAAATACAATAATTCAGTCTTGAAAAAATAATGTATGTGCACCGGATGTCGTGGATAGAAACTCTTTGAATCTAAACAAGAGCCGGAGTCAGTCAATGTAAAAAAAACATCCAAACCACTCCAATATATACAAAAGGATAAGGATATGTCAATAAAACAATCCTATCCGTACTTTTCCTTTTAGGAAGATATGTACGTACATATAAATTCTAAAAAGATGACAAATAATATTACTCTTTCCCAAATTTGAGAATGAGAGGACGACACTCTCTGTACAACCTTATCTCACTTTGGGTCTTAAGTACACAACAGAGTCATCAACATATTATGCCTAATATCGGATCGTCTTCGTCATGTTCATTTCCAGATTGTAAAGTTAGTATATACTCCTACTTGGTTTGTCTCATTGAGTTTGGTGTTGGAGATGACAGCTCTTTCATTTGTACAAGAGCTCTCTTCTATATAACACAACTATCTGGGTTCAAACCCTTGTGGTAAAATGTTATGCTGTGTTTTGTACTTTTGCATTATGTATTACAACCATCCATGTATATTTCAACCGCATTGGGAATATGTGAAGTAGTGAACTACAATCTCGGATGTATTATATGAATATGTTCCATTGCCGGAGTTGTTACATACATTTATATATTATAGAGAAACCCAAGCCGGTATAAAGATTTGAAGAGAATAGGATGTAAACCCAGAAGAGTTGCGGCTGCTGAGGAACTGAGTAAAAATGAACATGAAAAGAATGCTTTTGCGATAATAATTAAATTATAAAAGCATCATGAGAAAGGATGGGTGCTTTTAAGCAAGTTTTAAGTTTTTTACTATATGTGAGTCAACGCGTCATTTGGTTTAAGGAACGATTAGACTAGGTGCATATACATGTACATTTATAGTACACTCTATATAATGTATTATGTCAGACTTCAATTGACTTTCGACTTCTATGTAGTATACGGTAGTGGTATATGGTGAGTAGTAGTAGTAGACCATGATATATAGCTAAATAGCTCCTGATATTACGGATATATTTTGGACTGCAAAGGAAATCCTAATGTACATTTTTAGGTATGAAATAATCTCAGAGAGACAGATATTCAGACTCGGTCAGAGTTTGTTGAGTCGTTACGAGATGGTGGCATCTTGTTCATCATCATCATCATTTTTGGTTTGCTACGGATGTCTGAACCTAACGTACTTTGTTCTCTGCTATCGTATGTAAGCCGAGTCGAGAACAAAGATGCGATTGTATTCCAGTGTTTGGAATTGAATGAAAATGGAATTATGTATTAGTAACTGAAAACCGAGCAGCCTATTATTAGCCCTTCAGTAAATAAATACGTTTTCTTGTAGAATCATGACAACATCGTAAAAGTACATAAACCAAAAAGCCCTAAAATGAACTTCCGTGAAATTGTTTGTATTTCGTTTATAGCGTTTCAGGCTTATAGAAAATTCAGTGTTTTTTTCGTTATCTTAAATGTACAGCATTCCAATATAAAAGTATTTATGCATATGCATTGTTTGCTAAAACTATCATTGCTTCCGGTGCAGGAAAGTGACAAAACACGAAAGTATATCATTAATCACAACCTGGTTGAGTCGTATTTACTGTGAAATCAGCCACAGTTAAACGAAAGGTGAATATGTTTTATACAAAGACACAAACCATAAAGTTGTGAAACGTTCGACTCCAATTTAGATGATTTCAGGGATGTCGCCATTTGTTTGATCAATAATATTCGATCTCGATCGCCAATATGACTGATGCCAAGTTGTATTGGTACAAGTCATACCACGATGTATGCAACGAAAGGTTGTAGCATTTTGATATAATGTGGCTCAGTAATGCATTATTACATGAATTTTCAAAAATCATGTTCAACAGTGAAAGGATGATGTGCAATTGGTGGTATTGTGATACATGTCATTAACATTTTTCTCCACAAAAATGCATAAATGTTGCACAGAATTTTTCCCCCAGTGGTGTTTGTGCATTTCCCATACTATTGAATGCAAAAAACCATTTAGAATTTTAACGTAATAAAGTTGAATTGAAAGCTTGTAAAAAGTTTTTCAATCTATAGATTTTCAATGGCATGAAAATATTCTAGGGGCAGGCACTTTCTTTATAATGTTGCACGCTTGTCTACACACCTACCCAGTAAATCATTTGTATTATTACTGCAGCAAATGCATCGATGCACTGAAAGCATTTTTTTGAATGAGGTACAGCTTAAAAGGCCGATCTAAAATCTGTAGTTTATATGTTCCGTACAAGGTTGAGAACTACACATCCACAATAATAGCCTTGTACGCGAAGGAATTCAGGAAGTGAATACAACGGATATCCCTGATGCACTTTTAAAGAGAACTTCTCAAACTCTAGATTCCCATCCTTTGGTTCAGGGATAGATGAGCAATACGTAAATCAAAGTTTTTTGTACCTCAACATCATTTTGACTTATAGCAAGTAATTCTACAGCTATAGAACCCGATTCTTATAAACTCACTAGAGGAGCCGAGGAGGCTTAGAGACTATCCCTGTAAATGGTATGGAAAAGGACTCTAATTTGTAATTGATACACCTTTTCTCCCTACTTACAATCGAAATCGCAGTGCAACCATTTTTTACACAGAAAATTCAATTGACTCAAAATGTAAAAGAGGAAATTGTACATTGTATCATATTGTATCAATTATTACGCTTCATTAGAGTAACAGCATCTAATTCATAATAGGTTCCTTCCAGAAGTGAAATAGTTGTAGTACATTAGAGTTAATTTGTGTTTCAAACCTACTTCTATCATCTCAAATGTAGATCATGCATATTGGATGTTCTTACTGTAATTTAGCAAGTAATTTCGTAATGCCCCAAATTCGCGAAATATTGATTTATACCAAAACAAAGGTAGTAAATGGAATGCAATGGGAATCCTTTACAAATGTGCTCTTAATTTGTGTCTACGAAAACTCAACCTGCCCTTCCATTTCTTAAATTAAGGTTTCGAACGTAAAATCTGGTATAAAAACTTTTCATGTAGCATTGCACAATACAATTAAGGCTATACAAATTTTAGGAAGGACCGCTTCCGTGTGAATCAGACAATATGTGTTGTCGAGTATTACATGCAAATATGTACATAGTAAAAAGTTTCTGAGCATTGTGTACCAAGTATTCCAGTTAGTTTGCGTGGTTCATTTTTCAACAATGATCCGCCTTTCCATTAATGATTCTACCTGTAACAAAAAAAAGTATCGAGTAGCTAAAAGGAACTGCGTGCAGTTGCTGGCATTGCCGTGCTGATTCAGTTATCAAGAGTTGACTTTTGAGACCGTGAGACACGAGACAGTTGGCACTACTCACACACAACCAGTCCCAGAATGTTCATAAGAGTTGGTCTGCTTCCTAAACTTGTAAAATTAATGTGAAAGAAAACTACGGACAAAATAAAGTTCGTAAAAGGTAAAACCCCTTCCCATGATTAGTATCCCAAATAATAACATGCATGCAAAGCCTGTGTAACTCCACTCCAGGTCCATGTGAACAGATAGGAGGCAGAGCGGTCGGTTCATGGTGCAAGGGAGTTAAGAAGTTTTGTTGCAACTTAAATCTTAATACAGTAGAGCCAAACCTTCTGCTTCACATTGTTCTCGCTGCAACTGACGCTTTCCCCTTTACTATGAATGTGATATACATCGCCTTTAATCATACCTTTCTGTGTAGTAACCCCTAGTCATTCCACTGCCATTGTTACGCTTCCCATCACCACACCACTGTCCAGAATGGATACCTGAGTTAGGGTTTCTTTTCATTCTGGTTAGATTTTTGTAGTAACATACAAATACATACATGTGCGTATGCATTATGTATGTCGGTCTACCTGTCTCGCTTCCATAATCTTGTTAACGTTCAACCTGCTACTTTGCTACCTGTGTACCTAATCTCCAGTTACGAGGTCTTGCTGCATCCATCCAGGTCTCATGTGATGTATTTGGTGTCTTCCCTTCCCATCACTAACGAAAGTTTAATACCACCTGAGCCTTATCTTTTGTAGAATTAGAATATACCAGCTCACATACTCAATTCAATATGTTTGAGAATACTCCTTCCTTAAGTTCATGATTCCATTAGTAGCTAATTCTATCATGGAAAAGGTTTGAATAGGATACTCCTTTATACTTGGTTTGGTTATATGACGAAATATTTACGAACTTACGAACAAATTTCTATAAAGTAGGAGCGACGTAGCTATATCATGTATATATATATCGTTTGTATTTTGTATAAAAGTAATGCGTGTTGATATCTTACCAACAATGACAATAATACTTTCAGCTTAAGATTTCTTACTATGTTTGCATGCAAAGTAGGTTGTTCTGGTTGCTCAAGCGTCTTTTTCACAGATGCGATTCTACTTTACGAATTTGACTATTATAGATAATATGGGATAGAGCTATGTAAAATGTAGATATACCTGGCCTGAGCTAACGATGATTACTTGTACTTTCTATAAAATGCATCTGTAATAATACTTCTTATAAACATTGTGTGAATTCGTACTCATATGCAAAAGTAGTTATGGCCTATACATGACAATGTGTGATAATAGACGCAGTATCATTGCGAGCTTTTGTGTCCTCTATATTCGTTTCTAAACAGACGCTGACTAAAATATTTTGTTTTTAGTGATATTATTGAGTGGAGATGTGCTTGTAAAGGTGTATACTCCATATATATATTGTGTAACAACATGGATGTATGCCTCTATGCAAGGTTTTGATAAGTCAATGTTTTGCTTTACTTCATAAAAAGTTGCAGCGTAGCGATCATCGTGATCTGATACGCGTTCATATGCCGTCCTGGCGTAGTAGTAGTTTGTAGTAGTAAGATCGTGAAAAATTGTGGTTACTCAAAAGAATTTTGACTGGTTGAAATTTTATAGGGTAGTTTGGTCTGGTTTTTCTTCTCGTATTTCTATCTCTGACCAAAAGCAAAACCAGGCACAAAGCATTACACACACATACTTATCATCGGAGAGTGGAATGGAACAAAAAAACAGTGAGTAGAGCTGAACTCAAGTAGTATAATAATAATATGTAGCCTGTCATATTCACAAAAAGGTGGATAGGCACGAACTCAACGAAGGTGTTATATTCATAAGACAAGTTCATGGGATGGAAGAAAAATTATGAATACCTACGCCATCATCATATATTACTATACCTTGAACTGATACAGAGGGACGATAGAGGTTCTTGAAATCTGTATTTTTTTGGAAGTTAAAGAAAGCTTTGCTAGGTGCACCGTTCCTTCCTTCCCAAAATTCAATGGCAAGACGAGCGACGATACACACACGAAAATTACTTGATGGACGAGAGTAAGGTGCTTCTTTTTTTTATGTATGTACTGAAACCTGCATCCTTTCCTGTGCATTACCTTCATGCACAACAACACTAACACAACAGACATTACAACAACAGCCTCCTAGCTGTTTCTGACTCCTGAAAAGTAATAATATATATTGCTGCCCATTTTCGAAGGTAGCCAACCAAACCAGGTACACACATAGGAGGATATGTAAGCCCAGGACTCGCTTGTTTCTGTTTTGTTGTGATTTTTTGGTTTTTAAGTGCACAATGTGTCTTTAAAACTTAATGAGCAAACCTGTCACTTTAACTGGTCATCATGATTTTTCTGTTTTCGAACGAATTTAGACTGGACTAGCGGTTGGGGCATAAGAATACAAAATGGTTTTGAGGAGACCATCATCGATTGCAATCAAAGTCAATACTTTTTACATGAATCGGTTGTTGCCTTAATTTGATATACATACATCTATATATAACAGTGACTTTTTGGAATTCGTGATAACAGTGGCAATGACGATATTGCTTAGTGCAAACTGAGTATTTAGCTAATAGATAAAACACCTGACTAGCAAAAGTCGGCTTGAGCACAAGTACTGTCACGGTATGTGGATGTGAATTGTGAAAGCCTTTTGTGTCACAAAAACAAGCACGAGTTAAAAATTTCAACAATAAATCACATTATGCATGGTTGGACATTCTCGCGTTTATTGTGACTACTAAATTGTTTGAGGAACGCATGATCACACACTTTTAGCTTCAAAATGCAAAAAAATAATATGACATGAATGTTGAATGTAAAGTGAAAAGCTTGCAATCATGCAAACCTAAGTGATTTTATGTGCCTTGCAATTGCAATTCTATGTACTTGCAACAAACTATTGTTTTATTTTATTCACATTGAAATGTGAACGAGTTCGCTCAGCTCATCTATTGAATACATGCATCATTAAATATTCATGTTTGGTGCAGGATACTGTCACGTTTGACATTTTTTGAAAACTTGATAACTTTCGATTTACAAAATCTATAACTAAATTCAACTTTCTCGACAAAACTTCCAGCTAAACTCTTCCACTTCTTTGAAAGAAGTTGTCGCTCCAGTCCATAATAACATTATGATATAATAAAATAATTCCAGTTTACGTAACATTCCGTCCTTTAAAGTGCCATTTGTATAAATGTATTTGCTAAATACAAATACTACGTGATATAAAGTATTTAAATAAGCATTCCGTCCATCGTCTAAGAATTTGCAAGGAAGAGCAAGGATTTATAAACCGAATTATCAAAGCCTTATCGGATATTGACCCGACAGACATCAATCACACCACTATTTCAAACAAATATATATGTCACACTTCGAGTTCCAATGTTCGATATGATGCGTTATCCTTCATACGCATGAAGGATAGTCTCCATTCATAACCATTTGCCTTATCATCACATACTCTTATCACCTTACGACAACACAACTCAAAACATCAAATAGCAGTGTTACGCATTGTGTTAATGTGATTCTCTAGTGCAGTGTTTTATTTTGCACATGGTTTTGTGTTTGTAAGCACCTGTGAACTACAGTTTTCGTACATAAATGCCAAGGGATCCTTACAGCAGTATTAATTAAATCAATTCATCATCATGTCATCACTCTACAAAGTTAGGCATCTCAAGATTTTATAAATGGATGTGTTTTTCGTTCCGCTTGTTTCTGCAATTATGACTTTTACATCCAAAATGTAAACGATTTGTAAAGAACTTGTTTGATGCGTGGCTAATTAAACTTGATTAATTGGAAAATGAAAATTCAAGTTTTGTTCGTCTACCATAAAACTACATTGACTGCCATTTTCGGATCTACATCTCTACAGACTTCTCTATTATTATGACGATATGAAATGGTGAATTAAATCAAAATAGAAACTGACAAGATACAAATATAGCATCCGTCCTCTACGCAAATTTACTCAAGGTTGAAGCGACAAAAATTTATCATGTAAATCCTATGTCAGTTGTATGACACACGATATTATGCTCACCTGGGTGAAAGTGTTTACAAATTGTGCAAATCAAAGTTGCTACTATACTTTCAAATTGTGATAGTGTTTAAATTAATACTGATTGCCAATGAAAATCTGAAATAGTCAGCTATCACCTCATTCAACATGTTTGGCAAAAAGAAAAAGAAGGTTTTGATAAGCCAACCTACAAATTTCGAGCACCGTGTTCACACGGGCTATGACAAAAAGGAAGGAAAGTTTATTGGCTTGCCACCACAATGGGCAAGCATTGTTGGAAACAATCAAATTTTGAAAAGTACCAATCGGCCGCTACCCCTTGTAGATCCTTCGGAGATTACCCATACGGAAATCCTAGACTTGAAGGTGAGTGTAAGTACCTCATCGTTTTTTACTACTCAAAATTATATGTTTATATAAGCACGTTTAAGCAATGTAAATGTGGGTTTAAGCGCATGAGTGTCGCTTTGAATGTGGCTTTAATGAATGATATGACATTAAAACGTATCTGCAAAATGCTGAACTCAAACTACTAATTCTACAGACGGTTGTACGCGGGGAAGGTACAAGGCTTCAAGATGGAACTGGTGGAGGCATCCCTAAAACGTCAAATGTGGCACGTTCCAATTCTCTTCGCTCTTCAACCCCTCCACAACTCCGGAAAAACTTCCGAATCCCTCCTTCAGTTCCCGAAGAAGATCCGCGTCATTCCCAAGTGAGTGGTACCGGCTACCCACCAAATGCTTTCAACCATGCCGCTAACAGCTTCAATCCTGGCCAAATCGGCAATCATCACCATACAAACTCCACCACCACCGGTTTCTTCCCTCATCATCATGGTAGTAGACCGGTGGAACCACATTCTCCTGTGCCTTCATCAACCATCGTTGCGGCAGAAAATGTGAGTCGAGTTGCCTTTGTCCAGTTGAAACGCTTAACGTCTAATCTTAACCACTGCTTTATTATTTTCAAAAATTTTCATATATTGCATGTAAGCTTCTCTTTAGTTGTAATTTTAATTGGGATTGAATTGTTTATTTTGGCCATTTTAAAAAAAAATGTTGAATGTATATTAGAGTAACATATTCATTCGTACACAGAGTACTTCATTAACATATATTTTGGGTTTGTCACCGCTTCATTATGTGTGATAGCGTACCAAATGACTGTTGGTTTGTAATGAAGTTGCTAATTAATTTATAATTTATGCTGAAATCAATCAGTTCTATAGATATAATGCATTTATGGTTATCACTGCAAATTGTACTACCAAATGCAGTCGAATGTTTTAGTTGACTAAAAGAGCTGAAGTGTATCATTGTTGTTTTAGTAAGTGCGCTAGCTTTGATAAATAGAAAAATTGACCATTATTATGTAACAGCGAAAGCATACCCCTTGCACTCACTTGCCTTTTATATTATCAGTAGCTCAAGCTCATGTTCATAAGATAATCAACAATTGTTTTCACTTTTTGTATACCCAACCATCTATGAATGTATCTATACAGAGACCACCAAAGTCATTACCAATTCATACATCTTCACAACGGCAAAAAGCACGACTGCCATCTCCTTCGCGAGCACCACCTCTTCCACCACATGGTCATTTGCATGAATATCATCCTCATCGTTATTACAATCATCAACAGCATCTTCCACTTCATCAGCATCATCATCTTCAAAATAACAATGATAGTACAACTGCAAGAGCTTCTGCTGCTGCAAGATTATCCACATCAACATCATCTTTGGTTCGCAATGCTACAACTCCAACAACCCCCAACAACAATGATGGGATGTTAATGATGATGATGATGTTTGGTGGTTCAGCAACCGCAGCTATGGCATCTGCACCATCTACTTCATCTCTATCACCTTCATCTGCCGGAGTCAATAATATTTTTATTTCAAATGGTATTGTGCAGGTGAGCGAGCAATGATACGTTAATCCATGTACAAGTTGAATCGGTTGAACTGAAATTCAAATTCAACGACAGAAACTCGCTGCACATAAAATACTGTGGCGATAACTACAACTTACTCTGTAATAGAATGGAGAATTCGGTTTCGTACAAACTCATTGCAAATGGTTAGCATTTGACGGGGCTTCATTTCATACATTTAGAGAGGAATGTTTGCTCTGAAGCTACTATTTCAATGTCAACATTGGGTAGGGAGGAGTGTTGGTTTCTTATGTAAAATTTTAGGCACGTCCATTTCGGCTACAAAAAGCATTGTCTTGTTTTAAGGCTTGGAAATCAAGTAGGTAGCTATTGCACAAAAAATCACTATCTTCGCATCATCATTCGGAAACACCACCAGCAGTGCAGGAGTACTGACTTCTTCGATGAATAGCTTTTGTCTGTTAATGGCAATAACGATAAAAGTAGAAGTGGCAGCAGCAGCAGTAGTAGGTATTCATGAATTTACAGTGTGGGTAATGTAATATACCCTTGTCTGATATGCAGCACATGATATTATGCAGTATAATACACCTCAACTCATTTGTTGCGCAATTCAATATGGGTTGGTTTGCTACAGAATGAGTGAGTGATTATAAGAACATAAGGTGCATTCAGCATTGCATTGTTTTCAACGCCAAGCGACTCAGCCCATCATCAAATATGATGTTTCATGTTGCAGTAGATTCTTGAACGTGGGCATATTGTACAAGATAAACACTGCATAAAATCCAACATTTTGTTGGTAGTTTGCGATGCAATTCTCTTGGAATCACTCGTATTTACAGAATTCCTTGTCATGTGCGTAATATAAATTGGCGATCTTACATAATTTGACGCGAGACTTTAAGATCTTGTGTCATTCATATCATGTATTCATCTGTTCATCTGCATACTTTATATTTTATGATATTTTATGAAGAACCTTTATACACTTGAATGATAAACAGTGTGAAATGATGGGCGTGAAATGTTACGATATACGTTTATGCGTTTTATCTACCGCCTTTCATAGAAATTATTAAATTTTAAAAACCAATCTCGAATAGAAATCATGAAAAATCTTTTATGATTTAGATATAGGATATAGATATAGCACACTACTGCTGACACGACACATTACTTGGGTCAATATTGTAATTTCTGCATGTAATCAATATTCCATCAAATATTTTAATACTGTACGCTATGGAACACCAGAAGAATCATTTAAATTTGGACGAAATTACAATGAAGCATAGCAGCAGCAACTCAATGCTGAAACATTATGCAGTAAAGAAAATATGCAATCATTCATAGGTCCTGCGATGATTGCTTCGTTTCGTTAAATATATAGTTTCAATATAAAGTGTATATTGTAAAAATGAGTAAAATAAACGGTCCTGTGGGTTAAATATTGACTTCCTGTCTCGGCAACATCTAGTAAAATATGTTTAGTAGGGATTTATGGGTTTGGGCACTTCTACATCTTTCTTCATGCAAAGTCTATGCAAATGCTACTCTTTACTCTGCAATCTGATCTACGCTTTATGAAGGAACATTATTTATGCTCTGTTTCAATAAATGCAAACGAGACAAAAATTAATTAATTTCCCATTATTTCCAGGAACCTTCACCAATTGGTCCAGGACCAATGCCACTTCCTAGCTCTACTTCCCTTCATAGCTATCAAGGATCCATTAACGGTCCCTTAAATAGCACAAGCAATGCAGCAGCTTCCCATAGTTATAATCGCTTTCCACCTCCTCAACAACATCCGCCGCAACCACCAATTAAACATCATCAATGGAATGGCTCAGCAATTAACAATCCTCCACCTCCTATTAATGGTCATGGACCATCCCATTCCTCCACCAATCCCGTTCCTGCTTGGAAACATCCTAGCAGTAACGGAAACGGTCCAATTCATGGAAGTACCAGTGCCCATAATAGCATAAATCATCAACCTCAACCTCCACCACATCATCATGCCATGAGTTCGAGTACTAGTTTCCCCGGAGCAATGAGTCAACATGCTGGGCCAGCTCCAGTACCATTCCCCGTTCCAGTCCCTCTGCTTCTTCCTCTGGAATGAGCCAGCCACCAATACCCATGGCCATGTCAACAAATTTCAGCAACAGATTTCCGCAACAAAGTCCATCAACGGCAACTGCTCACATGTCTATAAGTTCTGGAGGAAGTGGTACCAGCGCAAGTGGTACAACTACTGGAACTACCACAAGTACTGGTCAGCCATCTCCTGCTCAAAGCTCAGGTGGCAACACAATCATGCAAGCACAATTTCCTCCGCAACCCATTCCTAAACAGCAGCAGTTTCATGGAAATGCAAATAGCATGCCACCCAGTCACCACCCACCACCTCCACCTCTGGTCAAACCGTCGCCTCATTTTGCCCCGGTGACAGATCACAATCAAAATCAAAAACCGCATCCACCTCCACCTGGTCAACTACCTCCTAAGCCATCCCCTCAACCACCAACTCACGCTCACCCACCGCCTCCTCAGCAACAGCAACCTGAACAACATCGTCTTACTCATGAGCAGGTAATAAACCCAACAATGCAATACAGTTTTGATTCATAGATGCGGCTACCTGTCTACAGTTGACTAACAATATTTAATTTACCATACAGTTCCGAGCTGCTCTCCAAATGGTAGTTAGTCCAGGGGATCCTAGGGAAAATCTAGAAAATTTTATTAAAATCGGGGAGGGATCAACTGGAATCGTCTGCATTGGCACTTGAGAAAACAACAGCGTCGAGAATTGTTGTTTAATGAAGTGAGTTAATTTATTTCGAATCTAATTACACTGTGGGCGTATATAAAGCACTCCATCACGTTCCCAAGATGTACTTCTCGATTCCTAATTTAACAACCTAATTACGTCTGGATAATGATATTTAGTGGTTGAAAAAGGAGAGTTATGATTTTCATAAATTCCTTGAACGAACTTTGCGAAATAAAGCAGGTTTATCATGTTTTTGTTATGATACAATCGTGGGAATTGTGATTAATTTTTATGCTTTATAGTATGAAAATAGAAACAAGCTAAATATGATTCCTCAATCATTCATTACAGGTTGTCATAATGAGAGACTACCATCACCCCAATATTGTGGAAATGTACGATAGTTTCCTAGTGGAAGATGAGCTTTGGGTAGTAATGGAATACCTGGAGGGAGGAGCCTTGACTGACATTGTCACACATGCAAGAATGGATGAGGAGCAGATTGCAACAGTTTGCAAACAGTGTTTGAAAGCGCTGGCATATTTGCATTCTCAAGGTTTGTTTGACTTGTTTTAACCCAAATGAATGACATGCTGAAGTCTCATCTCATGAATGACAGAGCGCATTTATAACATGATTATTACTACATGTGGCTCTTTGTTTGCTAATAATGTTGCAGGTGTGATTCACAGAGATATCAAAAGCGATTCTATACTCCTGGCTGCTGATGGAAGGGTGAGTTTTTCTCTCAGTTTGATTGCTTTCTTCCTGTCTCTCATTCAATGCTCCACTGGGATTTTTCGCAATCCCAGTGTTTCCTTTAATGAGGAGTCATTCATTACTCGTTCAAATCCTTAAAAAACGACGAGTCATGTCACCCGTATAATTTATTTCTTGACGTGTTTGTTTTATTATTTATTACTTCAATTAATGTTTTTGCCAATTCATGAAAACACTTGAATGACCTGTTCTTTAATGTCGTTGTAGGTAAAACTATCAGATTTCGGATTCTGTGCCCAAGTCTCACAAGAGCTTCCGAAGAGGAAGTCATTAGTGGGAACACCGTATTGGATGAGCCCAGAAGTTATTTCACGTTTGCCATATGGAACGGAAGTGGACATTTGGAGTTTGGGAATAATGGTGATAGAAATGGTGGATGGGGAGCCACCATTTTTCAATGAGCCACCTTTGCAAGCAATGCGAAGGATTCGTGACATGCCACCACCCAAACTTAAAAACACTCACAAGGTAAAACACACATTGAACAAACTAACAGCAAATTATTTGTCATTGGTGGGGCTTCACAATTGCGTGGCAAAATCTGTGATTTTGCAGTGTAGGTGACAAAAGTATCACTTACTGCGTATTATATGCTCACGCCCATGTATTAACAGTATGTGTAGATGGGCTACACGCGTATGCTGATTATAAAATCATTTGATTTTCAATGTTACATATATGTATGTGGGCATGTCATTGTTATTTGGGAAACCCTACAATTATGTATCCTATTATGGTAACCCAACCTCTATTACTACTGATGATTGTGACACCTAATGACATTCAATATTCAGTCTTGCTAGGAAATTTTCTAAAAAATATTATACCGTTGATACAAATGGAGTTTATGTATATGATATTTGACAATTTTGTAGGTTTCAACAAGGCTTATTGGATTCCTGGAGCGGATGCTTGTTCGTGATCCAACCCAGCGGGCCACGGCAGCGGAGTTGTTGCAACATCCTTTCCTCCGCGAAGCAGGTCCACCATCTGTTCTCGTTCCATTGATGCAAAATCTTAATAGATCCATGATGGGAATGCCAAATCATCAATGAAGTCACTTTTCACCATGACCTTCAACCCAGAGACATTTAATTAAGTTAATTCCAATGATATACTTTTCAAGCCCATGCTTTCGTAGGTTGACAAAACTTGCGACATGGATGTGCTATATATAAATTATGCTGTTTCAACCTTTCTTTTATTTATAATCCTTGACTGACTGATCTCCTACTTAATTGTATGTTAGATGCTAGGGGATTGACGCTAATTGTATTAGCAGAAAGCACTAATTGATATTACTTGTTTAGTTTTATATGTAAATTTACTTGGCCCCACTTCCTTTATCATCCATTCTATTAGTGAGTAAAGCATTGCTGCAGCTATCAATTGTACAAACGTATTAAAGTACTTATTATTAATGATTATACATAGTATTAAATAGACATTAATGGAGAATTCCGAAGATGTATAGAAGACATTTTGTAAAGGGAATTTCATTACTATTGTGACTTTTAATGTAGTAGTTGTGTAACTTTTCCTGTAGACAGTCATGTAGGATACGCTAGATTAATTAAATTAAGACAGAGACGCTGATGAGATTAATTATTTGATGAAATCCCAAATGATAACAAGACGTTGGGATGACAGACACGTTCATTCAAGCGGAAAGAGACGAGACAAGAAAGTATTTTTCAAAAAGTTTTTATGAGACGAAGCCGTATGCTATAACTAGCCTCCATTGTTCCACATTCGTTGTTGGCACACACGGCTTTCTTAACTCTGTTAGCAGAATTATTATTACAATAAGTTTCTTGACAGTGGGAGTGATTTTGATCCACTTATACAAAATGTTTGAATTTATGACAGGCTTTCGCGTTGATGAAAGACGGAAATATCACAAAATTGGATTATAACATTTTCCGTCGGAATTTACAGAGTCAAAATAGGAATTAGTAATGACAGCTAAACTATATGAATAATATATTATACTGTAGGTGAATGAACTTTGTACGTGTTCTTTGAGTAAAAAGCAGGCGTCCTTCCAATCATAATAACATTACCAGCTAAACATTCCTCTGCAACAGTCCATATCGAAATGCAAATAAAATATGTACCGTGCTATGCTATTTTAGGCTTAAGGAAATGCAAACGACATGTTTAAGGATGATAACATGTTGTCTGACCGACATAAAGTGTACTTTAGGAACATACGTAGCCTTATTCCAAACCGTCCATATTGTATTCACTGAAAACGAGTATTATGAAATAATTAAATATGACAGTACAGAATAATAGATAAAAGAAAATTATTACATATTTGTGGTACGTATGTCTATGACTTTATAGTGAACAAACAGTGAAATGTACGTATTTTGCATAATATTGTATTTGTAGTAAATCATTGAAACGCAAAGGTATATTAAGTAAGTAATTGCATAATTCATGTTTGTAATGAAATTTAAAGGTTGACGAGCAATGAATAAACGATGACCAGAGATGGTTTGAGAATTAATTATAATATTACTACATTTCGGTTTTTGTTTGTGCCAATTATGCCAATAAATCATGTTGTAATCTCTCAGTTGAGCAATTATTAAGAAGTTCGGAAATACTGAAATTTATTCAACACAATAATGGTAACACGACATCCCATTTTTAATTATTACCAAGTAATTATACAACAAATAATGGTAAGCAAACAGCAAATTCATACACATTGTAGTAAACATGGAGGACGCAAGTAACCTATATTATTATTACTACACAAAATCAATTATTGGAAATGAATCGGAAAGTTGCACTCACAGATATAGATAATAATTATTATGAACTATATAAGATACAGTTACAACAATAAATAACTTGACTGACAGGGCTGAAACTGTTGGACTAGAAATCATAATAATAATTATTAATTACTGTTTTATATAATAGGTGTATTATATAGAATAGTATAGCACCAACACGAAGTTACATGGAGTTAAAACTTTGACCCGTAGTAATACATAATCATACACATACACAAAATGTGATGAATTCGTTTAGAAGCAAAACTCAGTTTCATAACACACGCTATAATTTTCATAATACAATCTTTGGCAGAGTTCGTGGAAGTACTAGGTTTAGGAATTCAATATTTAGACAAGATTGAAACTGGTGATGGCTTTTGTGTGGGAATTCCTTAAAATACACATGTTAAAACTTGAAAGTACTTCAAGGAAGTGTGATCCTTCTCAATTTCTCATTTCCCATTTTTTGTCAAAAAAAGGAATTTTAAACAGACATTATTACGCTTCCGCACTGATGTAAAATGCTCATCAGCGCGGCCAATTATTTCATTCGTACAGTATAGGCATTCATGGGATGGATTGGACCAGAATTCTGAAGATAAAATATACATATACATAAATATATTTTTACGAAATGCATCTCGCTTCTTCGGTTCGGTAGCATGTTCACGTATTTTCCCAAAAATTGACACTACAATCAGATATTTTATATAATAATAGTTTCAATAATCAATAATTATTCTCTTATCCAAAGCACGACTACATATAATAGTAATGAATTCTGAGATCTGTATTAAAAAGTCCCTGTTGTTTCTAATGTAGCCTGCACATCCAACATTATATAACTTTCTTTCAAATATCAACTTCAGTAATAATCATATTATGATTACAGAATTTTCTAAATTCATGCACACATATATCATAATTAGAGCAGTTTTAGATACGTATATATAGACTGATAAAATGGAAGTGAAGAACTAAAGTTTTTCTTTGTTTTAGATTCATAGAGAGTAAAATTATGTAATGCCCACCGGGATTCAACCATCATGTGACTAAATCACGACTGACATAGCTAGAATAAAAACATTAAAAAACTTTCGGACCTTCTCTTAGTCAGTCAACCCGTTAACCATTTTTAAAATCTCTTAGTGTTTTTTCTTTGGCCAACAATTAAATACTTTGTTAATCTTTATCTCCCTTTCTTTTCAAGTACATACTTACGCACGTGCAATTACAATACAATGCACATGCACTAATCCTTTTTTCACAGTCGGAAACGAAACTGTTGCCAAACGGTTGTACCCACCACTAGTTGATAGCAGTTACATAAATGCGCAACCGTTTGGTTGAAAATTTTAAGTAGGGAATACAGATAGGAAAATTACATTGCAATCTAAAATTCTTGTATTACCCCAGTATGCCGTTCCTTCATCATTCTCCAGTATTAGATAATTTGGACGTTTCTTACACAGTACATTAATTAAAAGTAGTAATTTATGAATGAGGTCAAAAATTGAATAACCGTCAACCTTCCTAAAAAACCTATTTTTTTACAAGGTGTTCCACCTCGACCGACACGAATTTTAGGTGTTTCAGTATCAGTAGTATTAAAATACGATTGTATAAAGACGATAATTTTCAGTATTTTCTTCATTAATAATAATTCAAGAAAGAACTTTGGAAACTTGGATAATAATATATATATATTATATACCTAATTTAAATATTGTTTGGTTATTGGTACGATTAAGACCATACATGATTACAGATTTCCAGAGAAATGAGGAAAAACGGATACATAATATTAATGCTAATGGAGCATAAATGCATTTTTATATTCAACTACGTACGTACATTAGATTAGTACTGATTTGAATGTTGGCTATGTATTTTTAATTGGTTTGACTTGATATTATATGCACTATTATACGCACACATTTTTAAAAATACGCCTGAATACATTTTTGGATACTGACATGATAATATTTCCATGCAGTTTAGAGGAAGGTTTCGTTGATTCTAGATCCTGCTTCGAGTTGCTAGTACGTGTTATTTACATACATAATATTTTATATTATAATAATTTTAGTTATAGTACAATGTTTCGGTTGAGTACGGATACTAACATGACATGCACTTTGGGGAATATCTACGAAATATACGTTTTTAGATAGTTTTTTTTATTCATTGGGACTTAACCGTAAGTTTTCGCACAGTATGATGTGCACACTTACTGTTAATACTACTGTTACTGGTATAGCTGAATATATTACGTAAGTAATCAAGAAATCCGTATCGAAGAGAATGAGATTAAAGGCCGACGTTGTTTTTGGTTGAGTTTTTGCACATTTTAACGTATCATAATATATATCATTCAACCCAGACTGCTAAAATGTCAGTAAATATTTATTTCATACAGAATAGTTTATGCAGAAGCCTCCTAACCTAACTCTGGCTGACAATAAGATATAAGACTAACAATCTAGCAATGCCAAGCAGCTACAGGATTTACCTACCCTTTCTAATTTTGGTCTGAACAAATGCGACACAGAAACCAAGGTTGCCTTTCCCATGTCCACATTTTGAGTGTTCATCTCGATTTCTCATCAATAAATTATCACAAAACTTTCTCCCCCCACATATTCTCAAAGTTACTTGTATACATTTAATTTATGCACACATGCAAACGCACTTCAAGATTTCACTCAGTCACAGAGATTTCACCGGCTATCAGACGAAGAACTCTGACTTAGCTGACAGCCCATGCTCCACTTCATCATTTTTGTACATTTCAATAGCCTGTGTAAAACATAAATATCGAAAAATCGAAATTACTTATCGATCCGAAAAATATTAAACCTTTTTCCTGTAGTTCACTTACATAAAATGGATGATATTACTACGGTATATATATAGCCTATGGGATTGTAATATTTCTACGTAATCATGAGGTAAACACAAAACAACAATAAAATAACAACTAGCAAATCTTACGAGACGTTTTGTTAAAAAAAGAAGCATATCAAATACTTATATAATGGTCAAGGATTATTTACGTCACAGACAAGCAAACTCACTAAACCACTAGACAATACGGATTATGAGAAATAAAAACTTTTTTTCACTCCACTTGAAAATAGTGATTGATCACTGTTTTTTTGGTATTAAAACACAGAAAATATATAGTATAAATGTATTTCTTTAAGTATAGATGCTCAACATCATTCCGCAGTTTAGGAATCTCTGTGCTTTCTTTTTAGTCACAAATGTATGAAGTAATGTATCACTTGGAAAGGTACAAAGAAAGGCAGCGTTTACGCAGCAAATAATATAAAATAACAGCATATCTAAAAGTATCCGGTAGAATGTTCGACATTGATATATATAATATGCCTTTCATAAACTTCTCGTTTACTCTCAGAAAAAGAAAAAATTAATAATTTGTATTGTAAGTAATATTGGGTGGCGTGTGTATAGGTATTTCAACTTCAGGTTGCATTATCCCATAATGCCCCAATATTTTGGAAACAGGATAACGATCACTCAAATTGATCAATCATGATCAATTATAACACTTTCATGTAATTAGCAAAGTTATAGGTATGTACATATTGTATAATGTTTTGTGCATTCTATAGTCTATATATTTTCCTAAGGATCTTTACATAGCAGCAGTGCCATCAGCAGCAGTAGCAGCAACAACAACGGCAGTAAAACACGCATCGTCATACTCATAACCATAATCATTTTGTATCATCATCAGCAACAGCAGAGCAGAGTAAAACTGACTGCGGAAATGATATATATATATGCTTATATATTACATATTAGGGGCAAGATGGGAAAGAGAAGTTTGACAGAGAGGAGTGATGATTAATACAATACCAGAGAGATACTATATACATTTGATATTTGCAAGTTTAAATATTATGTGTAGTAGATTTTAATTATTACCTTTACGTACGTCAAGAAGTACACAAACAAGAGAGAAAATATTATTGGTACATATACATTTTAACGAGACATATTTGATTAATATTATTGGTGATGGTTTCTGCTAGTGTACGTTACATTCTTGACAACATTTAGGGTATAAGATACGACACGAGAGTACGTTACCGAATGGTACATTATGATTCGTTTGTTTTGGCATTTTCGGCAAGGTTGTTGGTAGCAAACGACTACAAAAGAAACAAACAACATTCATAGACAAATTATAATCTTGTAATGGACTTTTTCTTCCAACGATTAATTAGAGTAAGAACGATTGAAAATGTGTTATTTATTATCAATTATATCCGACTGGTTAATAATTGAGTTTGAATTTATAGAGATGGATGTAGTAAAAAATTGTTATGTGTATATCCAAGGAAAATCTCATGACAGTGTTAATTTAATATTGAATTGATATTTGCATCAACAAAAAAAAGTTGAAAAGCTGTTCCTCTGCACATTGCACGGATGATTGTATTAATATAATAGTATCTTTTCATCTGATATGGGTAATTGGGTAATTTTGCTTTCTCTCTATTCATCCTTTCTGATGGTACACTCAACTCAAATAGGCATTCAAATATATTTGTTTGTAGGAAGTAGCAAGTATCAAAAAAGAAAACAGTTTTTTCTGTAGTGTTGTCGCTTCAAGTATCTCTCATGCGATACGACATTAAAAACTATTGATGGCGAAGGTTAGTAACGAGCTGGAGCAATACAGTTTGGGTTATTACAACATCACATAACGAACTCATTCATGCTCAAATTTTGTTGAAGGACTGGTTATCTATTCTTATACTTAGAAAGCATGATTTAGATATGAAAAACTTTTTAATTTTGATTTAACCAGTTTCCGTTATGAAAAGTTATAGAATTCTGGGAACATTTGTTCTGACAAAATTCAATGTTGTTCGTTTTAGGATTTTATTAAAAAGCTGTGTAGATTGGGTTGGATAATTTCTAAGCAAGAGAAAAATAGTTGGCTCAAGAGCAAACATTTGAGCTCTCATAAAGACTAAACTAAAAAGGATGGAATCCTGTCGAATCGGGTAAATTGCCAAAAATGGTTTTTCTATCTTTTATACTAACTCAATATATTTATCTAGTATATAGTGCAACCTATCCGCAACTCAGCAAAAACAAGCGTGTTATATAAAACTCTATACTATTATAGCTAAAGAGATATATACTATTACTAGTTTGCTAGCTACTGATAAGAATAATCATACTCAAAAAGATTTATCATAACTGAGAATAGTGATTATTATAAAGGTATATTCATTTAAAAAACAGGGAATTACTTACAGACTGAATGTCTCTCGTCAAGTCTTCCTGTTGTTTCTCATGGAGTTTCTTCAATTTCTCCTTTTCCTTATCATGCTTCATAGCTGCTTGCTTCCTCTCTTCTATGAACTTTTTGGTGTTATTCTGGTTCTTCTCTCGGAGACGCCGCTCCTTTTCTGCCTTGTTTCTCAATGTCTTGTCGTTAGTGACTTCCTTGGCTGTTTCTACAGACACTTTGGCTTGCTTTGCTCTCATCTCTTTGTTTTCCCTGTATAAAAGCAGATTGGGGAGACAAGAAGTTGAGAAAGCTGTTTACCAATGCTACACTGCGCAATATATACGGACTTTCACAAATAGATGCAATGCACCATATTACAAAGTTTTCGCTAACGACACATTCAAGTTCCTCCGGAAATGTGTATAAGCAACAATCTCCGTAGAGAATGTTCAGTTCAGCTGCATTGTATTACTACTGGTGAAAAGGTGAGGGCATATTATGCTGGTGCAAACGTACATGTCATACTAATAACAGCAATAAGGGTTTGATAACTGAATGGTATACCTTTCATGCTTTGCGTCCATCTGCTTCATTTGATTCTGTTGGGAAACCTCCATGAGTTTTTTCAGTATTTCCTCTTGCGCCTGCAAATGAGCTTTCATTAGCTCCCATTCTTCCCGTCGATGCTTTTCACTCATTTCAGTCCACTGTTTGGTTTGCTCAGCCACCAATTTTCGGACCAAGGGATCATTGACCACATCGTTATTCCTGGTAATATAATGATTGGAAAGCAGGCGTGAAACGTTTGTATGCATGAAATAGGTTCTTCATTTACAATATACGCAGTACTTTTCCTATTATAAGGTAATAAATCTGAATTGCTATTTTCTAGCAAACCAGGGCAAGGATAAGTAGAGGGCTCATCCAATGAACACGTGAAACTGCTTTTTTGGTATTTGTTAGGTGTGTTACTTTTTACAATGATGAGGAAATTCTCATCATTCCATGTCAGATTTGTGAGCATTAAAAGTAATATGTGGATAATATGTAAAAGATTGGCGCTTGGCTAAAGCTAGTGAAGTTGCATGATCAAAAGTATAATTACTTTCGTAGAAAATCTGTCTGTCTGTTTTCTCGAAACGAGCAGTGAGATAGAGATTTCATGTTCATCAGTTCACCTTCACACATGCTTTTAGAGCTAATTTTGGTGTAATAATTTCTACGAATACACATTTTAATCATGTGTCCCAAAGTTTGAACATATGTGATTGATCACTGGAAAAATAATCCGTTTCATAACCTGACATTCTGAAGTATTAAAAAGAACAGTATAACATAACGGTAATAGGATGGAGGCCAGAAGTTTAAGCTCCGATTGCTAAGTCTAAACTTACAATTGATCATCTGTCATTTACAAGCCATAAAACATTCCTTCACCACTGAAAGAAACATGAAAGGCCGTCATGTTTCAGTCTTATTATGATTACTTCGTTTAATTCAAAATTATCACGTGCATTCCGCAAAACCAAACGCTCATGCAATCCAAGGTAATTCCTCAGAGTGTTTCCAGGTAGCCTAGAAAGGAAGTGTCCATGATACACACAACTGGCCGAGGTGAGCATTCAAGCGTTAAGTCATTACTTGGATGACTGGAACCTGCAGCGTAATAGCACCCATAGACATATGGTATGCTAGGTTTTCATTACTATTCCACACGTTATACCTCGGGAAGAGTGTGGGCTCCACGTTAATGATGCAATTAAATTAATGAAGAAAACTTGCCCCAGCTCGCATAGCCTTAGGAATGTATATTTCGAGAAAACTGTTATTGCAAGCATACATTTCACTTATCACTAAAAAAGCCTCATTCCAGCACCAAGTGCTAAAAATATTATGCGTGCGTCATGTTGGAGAAAAGAATTTACGAATTATTTTTATCAATAGTAGTTCCATCAAGCTGCTCAAACACGTTTTTCCAACATAGACATAGACGGAAAAATAAATAAAAGCTAATGGTTACTTTCCCCAAAACTGCAGTACTCTGTTGAATGAAATACTATCTGCTGGATTAGTGGTAGTCGTATTGTCGATTTCTAGTTAGGATTGTCCGTTTCGGTTTCAATGGAAAAATAATAAATCTGTACTCCAAGTACCTTTCAGCTCCCTGTTATATCTGTTCCTTTACACCAATGTCTAAAGATACGTCTAATTCAAATCATAATTATTGTAGTCTGATGATGGTAGCATATTTTCATATTAAACTACTTTAGTATCGTCATCATAGATGTAATTTAATGTGGATCGTAGTCTACCCAAGTTTACACTATCTTCAACTAGCCAATCTATTCATCCACCATTCATTCAACCAACTCATTCAGTCATGAAAATTACGTATTCTGATCAGATATAGAAACGCAAGGTACAGAGAGTGAAAGCCTGAGTTGGTTTGGTACACATACTACGTAGGTTTTTCTTTAGTATTCTTTCACTTTCAACAGAACACCGAAATGATGCTAACGATATGGTTGCTCATAACTGAAATAACATGGAATGAATTGAGTACAAAAAAAACCGTGATTCGAGTACTTCAGTCGTATAATTAGAGAGTGAAGTAGCTGTCAGTAACATACATACGCAGTTAGATTTCAATGACGTTCGAGCCTCAAGAATACTGCGATTGATGCCTGAGAAAGTACGTAGAAAACGAAAACGACGTTCATTATTACTCCATCCAATCGCCGAAATGATCCTTCCATGGTCAAAAAAATTTCCTTGTTGGTGATTTTAACATGATTTTCCACTGTCAAATTCATAATATGAAAAAAGTTTACGTAAAAATGTTTGCATCAATCCTACATACGTCCTTTCCCAAGATGAAAAACATTCTACTGTTAAACATATTATGAAGTCAATCAGCAGTGAGTACAAGTTTACGTTAGAAATGAATAACAAACAGTTTTACGAATGTTTGACGTATTTACGTCTCCGGTTAAAATTTTCTGTTATAATATTCGTAATACACACCTAATGACGCTGTGGGGAAAGCAACCTACGCAGCTATTTGACAAGTGTGTATATCTGTATCAGTGTGAAACAGCAATTTCATTTTTTCAAATTTGCTTCGCATTCGCAAAAACAGTTACTCAAATTTAATCAATACAACATAGAGCCACCAACTTTTATGATTTTTGATGATAACAACTTCCAACAGAGCAAACTTATTTGTTTGGATCATTGTATCAACGATATACGATCAACATCAGTTACTGTGGGTGCAGAGTCAACAGTAAAACTCACAGCTAACAAAAACTTTCTAATGGAAAATAAACCTACACATGACTCCTCCAGCGTCAACAAAATTTTGGTGTTGTTTCGTCTACTCAAACTTATAACTTATGGTTTCATTTCATCCTATTCTTTTATTCATATTATGTTGCAAAAACCTTGAAAATTTAAGTGATAATAAGTCTGCCTCAGATTACAGGAAAAAGGAGCAAATGGCAACACATATTATCTCCACCCCAAAACCTTTCTCAAGCCTTCTCCAACTTTCTCCTATTCTCATTTTTAGTACACTGTGTCAAATGACATGTCACAAGGATAATGCACACATTATGCACATCGCACACAACATTTATATTTATAATATGTATTAAGATCAGAGTGCACACGTCATCCTATGATAAAATGAACAACAGATGTGTATAATAATGATAAGATGACACTACGCTTTGTTTTTGCAATTTGGGCAAAGAAAGTTCTGCAGAAGAAAGTATTCACTTTGTTATTTTCTTTTTTTTCTCATGGTAGCTTAACGGGTGGGTGTTTGGTGCGACAAGGGAAAAATCATAGGGAATGAAAGGTGCATCCAAGGGGAAATTGTAGGACGTCACATGCAAGCTGACGGCAAGAAGATGAGAAAAGGAAGTTTCAAAGTGCGCTAGGAAAAAGCACAAGGAAGATCAACATTATTTTTTCAATAAGACACCAAAAAAGGGTATGGCACACTGATAAAACTAGTGATGCTACTACCATTGCCACACACTCCTCCTGCTCCATGCCAAATAATTGTATGCTTTATCTACAAGAAGACTTTTCTGATATGTGCATAAAAGTTCTTTGGTAGAAAGCATTTCAATCTTTTTCTTATTTTCCTTGTTCTAAAACGGCAGCAGCAGACTAATATCAAAGTAGGCTTTCCTTAAGAACGTTATTTCACTGCTTTTATTTACCTTACACTAAATTTCATCATCACTTCTCACTGTCGTAATGTATCTGTTTACCGTACATGGAATATGCAAAAGAACATATTTGTACATTTATTGTGCATAAGCGAGCCAAAAGACGCATTATATGCTGTCATGAAGCACGAAGAAAGTACTCTGGACAACCGTTGTATCATATAAACATGTCTATATATCTATGAATGGCCTCTGGACATGAAAAGTGTGCTTTGCTACACGCTTGCAAGTTTGTTTAAGATGCACAATTACAATTCGTCTTGTAGACGCAGCTGCTGCCCTAACCAAAAACAAGACGAAATCGTTTTGAGGAAAAGACAAAATTCCACTCACTTTCTTTTCTCTCAACGGCCACCATGAGTTTGATTACTTCCTTAGTGAGGGAAATACATGGACCTACCCTACATGTAGACTCCTTAGTATATAAACTCTTTGTAAATATTTTGTGTCATTTATACTCGCACAAGCAAGTAATTGGGTGATATTGTGCAAGCGTATGCTAGGATGCTTGTTTCACATATAGGTATATTTTCGCATGTCTTCCAAGCAAAACTTGCTCTCTCTTCGAGAAACTTCTTCGTATAGTTTCTAGTCCTTTACCGATTTCGCACTGTTTTTACCCCACTCTTCTCCATGCCTTTTGGTTTATGGCCTGTAAACTTCGTAATTTGGCTTTCTCCCAACCAGCATCACACAACCATACGCTTTCTGTATACGTCATAAATGGTAAGGAACCCGAATTTGAAAACGTACAAGTAGAAACAGTGTTTTACGGCTTTCAAACTTCATTCAATTTGTGTTTAGAGAATACAGCATCCATTCTTCTCCCCCAAGAGGTATGGTGTGAGCATATAGTTTAGAACTTTCTCCTACATATGTTCTCCCTCTTTTATCACATGATCAATTAGGGGAAAGTAACTAATGAAAAATGTATCGACCTGTTTACTCAGTATTTCATGCTCTCAGACAACAGTCGAGTCAACTGCTCATTTTTCTCAAACGAAAAAAATACACGATAATAGATCCACACCCTGGACCGGAAAGGTCATGAAAACGAGAGGCAATTGGAAGAGAGGTCAATGAAGCAAGGAGAATAGAAACAAGATGGTATATATGAGCACATAATATACATTCAACAAAGCAAACTTACTGTTTCCCTTTGACCAGCTTTTCAATAGCAACACACTGCTGCTTCTGAATCAGAATTCGTTCCTTATGGTGTCGTTTCCTCATGGCTTCCAATTCTTTTTGCTGTTTTTTGGTTGCTTTCCCAAATCCCTTCTCAGCTCTCAGGCTCTCTGCTGTAATTGGCTCGAATTTGAGATCCTCTGTGAGGAAAATGAGAAAAAGGCAAGACATATTAAAATACAATCTCCTCACTTATCGTTAGTTTCTGACATGTATAAGGCAAAGGGCAGGTAGGTGGACGCTCATTACTACTGAATAACATTATGCTTTCGTGGTATAGTTCAGCGTAGCTTTAGTTGCTCACAAAATTTATAATAAAGCCTTTGAAGATAGGAAATAGTCTTACAACAATCACCCTTTCATTTAAATGAAGCGGTTTCTTAAAAGTTGGAAATAAACATAGTTACTCTAAATTGAAATTAGACCATCAAAAAGTTCACAAAACATGGTTGCATCACGTTTCAGAGCATGTGAGTTTACAACTGTGTGTGGTGTACATTATTATTTTGTGTCTGTTCATACTTTGATCTTGCAACTAGTACTTTTATATATTCTGAGTGAAAATCTACATCCGTTATGGAATTTTGATACATTGTTGATCTTACGATTCCTGTACGAATCTCTGGTGGTATGCAAATGTAGAGCCTTGGTGAACTCTTCATGAATATTTGGATGAAGTATGCAACTAGAAACTTGACTATTTTTTCTGTACTCCAGACTTAAAAATTGTTGGGGGAAAATGTTTCAAGCACACTCTCAGAGAACTCGATTTATACATATGGTAGGACTTGCAAACTCTGCGTTTTTCTGTTGCTAGCATCGTAATGGGTCACTTTCTCCACTATCTATATATATAATACATTTGCTTTACATACAACTGGTTTTACGCAGCTCATCTTGTGTAGTTCTTGAGTAAACAAGACGTGATCTACTGTATATTCATTTAGACCATTGAAATCCCTTAAAAGAAGAGTTGCCCTAGAGCCTCCGCCGTCTATGCAGTATGCAAATTAACGGTAGCTCTACAACCGACCGTATATTTCATCAGTCTTCCGACTGTTCTACTTTCTTTAAATTAGCATTGATCAATATGAGAAATAAACATACTCAAATCTGGTTAATAATGGAATACGTCTAATAATTTATTCATTATTATCCATGTATTTGGTGAAAGACCCCATTAATATATGAATGATTCACAAAACACAAGAAAGGGCTCTTCCTTTATCCTTCATGAAACTTGTGTAAACGTTTCGTAATTATGAAAAACAAAATATAAACATGATGTATACTCCAAAGTGGTATTACGCAACGTTGAAAGCGTAAAATTGAAAAACAAGATGTTACCACTACAGTCTTCTAACTCGACTAAACGACAAATTTAAACAGATGAAAATAAAATTATTTTGCAATGTTTTACGTAAAACTAAAACAACATGAACCATTACTAAAAGTAGATTCAAGGTTTGAAGTGAGTTTAGACGGTTTTGTGATAAAAACAAACCATAAAAACCCCGTTCTAGTTGCTAATGGGTAGCAGCGAGAGAAAGTCTGTTCTTGACATTGACATGCCATTTCCTTTGTACTCGTAAGTACTTTATGGTTGCTTGCTACTTACCTAAACTAGCAGATGTCAGCTATAATTTGCTTTATGATTATCAAGAACGAACAAGCACTCTTTAACGTTAAATTGACGGGCTACCTTTGTTAAAGGTACTACAACATGCTGGGAACAAACATAATCCAAAATAACGCGTTAATTTAACGTGACAAGTCGGACACGGACAATATTATATTTATGGTTAGGGCATCATATATATGACCGCTGGCCGTGCAAATCATATAAATGCTCAATAGATCAAAGTCTTTGTATGCTTTATTCAGCGATATTCGTCGAAATTTATGTTCAATGTGAGTTCACTAGAATATGATTAATCAATTATTATTTGTGTTTGATAGCACATTTTACAGTCGGAGTGGTTGCAGTTTAAAAGTTGTGGACCAAGTTATGAGCACATATATAAGAACAACAATACGAGATGGATTCTTATTACGCCCCAATTCAAAACTCCAAATTTAATGAGCTCATTATTATCATTTCAGCAAAGTTTTACCAAACAAACTTCGCGACTAAAAGCTAAATAATATCAATAGCTTAAAAGTCATTGATAAGCGCATATGAAGTCATAAGAACGTCGCATTTAATGTTTAGAGGACGTATAGCGTAACATGAAGTATTCAACCAAATAGTATGAAAGATTTTGTAATTCAAATATTCTTAGAATTTAGTTCGGTAGTTTTGTAGAAACGGTTTATTGACCAATAGTACAAAACCTCGAAATGGTCCAAATGATGACATTATTAATATAGTTTCGAAATGATTACAGGTTGTAAAAAGAAAGTAATTTTATGCTTGTCTATTACAGGGGCTATAATTTTCAAGGTAGTTTCATTCATTCTCATGTTACCCCATACGTCTTACGTTCTGCAATACGAATACATAAATATGTACAATATTGTGCTTCCACATTATTTCACCCATTTGCTGATGTTTCTTTTCCAAGTTTCAAGTTGCTATCAGCATGCATGCATGGTCGGGTGAAGCAACTAATTGGAATTTATGTGAATGGAATGCGATGCAAAATTATAGACATAATATATTACTCATAGGCTGGAAAGACACAAAATTTTGTGGGTGGTGCAACAATGTGCAAGCACAAACTATCATACTGTTGCTTCAACATTTCATTCCTTGAGCAGTTTTTATATATACTTTTTAGAAAGTGCTAATGATATGATAGACATTTCTATCTTTGAGCCATTATTTTCGTGTTTTACTTTTACTCTATTTCTTATGTTTACCGAACACAGCAGAATGTTGGAACAGGAATAAGTTTTATGGGAAGCAAAAAGTTTAGAAATGCAGTCTGGCATAAACTTTATGGATTTTTCTTTACGGTTGGATTTAAATAGAGGTATGTAGTTTCGAATGATATGGTGCTTTGGAATCTGTCCCATAATCATAATCATTATGACATTTTTTATCATACCGGAATAATGATGACAATTCTACGCTCCATTTTTCCATCTGCACATAACAGCAAAGATATGTTGGCAAATACTCCAAACCCATTTCTAGCTATTTCTATAAATGAATCTGATCTGATACAGTTCTGTTCACAAGAGAAAGGATGAGATTTTTTGGGAGTATAGACAGCAGTAAAAATGAATGCAGATGAAAATGACTTTGGTCGGTTACGTTCGGATTCTTTCTCAATACTACTACCTAGCCGCACCCAATAATGCATTCTCGGTTAGGCATCCGAAAGCACTATTTGCATAATGAAATTAGTAAATGAAGCCAAGTCTATTTTAAAATTAGAACATTATTGTGTAAAGAAGCATTTAAAATGAATTATGCCCGTAGTCAGTAGTAAGTCCAAGTGTTTGAAAAATGAATTACGTTTGAGATCAGGTTACCTTTTGGCTCTTCTTGGAAACGGACTCCCCCTTCCTTTTTGTTACCTCCGGGTCCTCCAGGTCCTTTGACAGCACCAATTTCTGATTCCTCTATTCCCATCGCTTTCATTTGCTGAGCTCGTTTTTCTTGAGCTGATAAAAAGGCTCGAGGATCCGAAAGGGCATCCATGAAGTCTTTAAAAGGACAAGAAGGCGTGTATTCATTTTTTTATGTGCAGTGCCAATGCTAAGTTTGTTTTGTATAGAAAGAAAGGAAATATATGCTCTCCAAAAAACGCTTCAATTTTGTATGATGCACTTTTCCGTCTTTCCCTGCCTTTGACGTGAAAGGACATTGGGCACAACAGAGTCAAGAAATGACAATGGTTCTAATGTTTGCCTTGTGTGTTTACCTCCGAATCCATCTGGGACGTAAATTTTAAGCTCGATATTGCAGAAAAGCATTGGTAAGGACATGGGAAAGTTTGCTTCTGTCCGAAGGGAAATATGGCGGTAGCCAGCTTGTAAACCATCAAGAGGCAATATTCTTTGACCAAGCAGTTTTCCATTTTCGTCGTATACTCCAAAACGTAACACAGCCAAATCCGGGAGAACCACCTTCAAACAATGAAAAACAAATACCAGGATCGTTACACAGCTTTCACCTTTTAATGTTAAAGAAACTGGAAAAAGGACATTTGTGGAAACATATACATAATGTGGGCATATAACTTGGAGTGTGATAAATGTGACGGAAAAATAATATTTCTGTGGTTCTCATGATGGCAATATGATTTGGACTTACTTTTCGAAACAGGAATGGATCCTCATTATAAACGGGATTTAAACCATTAGACGGAATCATGCGAGTTCGGAATTCCCTTCGAATGGTGTCAGTGGGTAGGCCGTACATGTCAACTTCAACATAAGTTCCCACCTTCTTATCCGAAAGAAACTGACCTGCTATAATCTGTACAAAAAAGTCAACATGGTTCTCAGAAAATGTCAAAATCTTGAATGCTTCAAACTTTCCAAGAAAACGAATCACAAAGGAAAGTCAACCACCATTTTATTACCTGAACAGAACACTGAGCAGCAATGACACCATCGACTGGTGCGTCAGCAAACGGGTCAAAAGCTTTGTCGGGTCGCCGCATGAAATCTGGTTTGAGTAAGTACCCACAATTTCCATTGTACTCAAACTTGCCCTGATTCAATTGCATTGGCAAATCTGGCGTTTGAAAGTTTAAGGAGACCATTTGGCATCCCGCATTCCAAAAGACCTATGGAGAGCGATAATAATGATAATCCATGGTTATAGCACATTTGCACATACGAGCTGGAGTTCCTCGAGTATCTAATAAGAACGTATACTGACAGTCAGCACAGAACAATCTAAGTTTATCCGTTAGTTATAGGTAGGTGGCCATGAACTCGGTTAAGTGTTCCAGAGCGTTTTGAGCAACCAACTTTCTTTTCCACCACAACATAGGTAAAGACTAAGCTAACAAAAAAATCTAGTTCCAGCTAGTTTTGTTTTTCTACAAACTTGCTCTCAATCCTCAAAGCTACTCTCTATCGGAATGAGACTGGTGGCCGTTTGTATTCATTTGGAAAAGCTGTGTAAGAGCTGCTGGGAGTTTGGCATTTGTAAATTTTCAGAATTACCCAAGTATACATATTTTAGTATAAAAAACTTTGAAGAAAAGTCGTTTTTAAATCCAAACGTAAACCATTTTAGTGAGAAGGATTTTTGAGCTTTGGAGTACGTATTTGTTGAGCTTCTCATGAAATGAAAGGTTAAAGTTTAGTTAGCATGTTATTTTAACATATGAGCACATTCCTACTCCATTGATTTTGCAGAGGATATTTTGCTGATCATGTAAAACGTGTAAAACCCTCCATAATATTCACTCGGAATAATGCATTTGCTAGAATTATACCCGGAGGAGTTTGCTATATTATCCGTCTGTAAAACTATCTTAGAAAACGACCCTAGTAAGTGAAATGTACGACAAAAATAGTTAGACATCTTCTGAGAAGACAAAAGCCCTACTCTTAAGAAACTTTGAGTTCAAATTGTATAATCAACACGAATGTCGGAGAAAGATTGAAGAATTCATGGGAAGCGGAGTACCAAATGAAAATATATTGATTTTTCAATGGAACGTTTCCCATTGAGTCGATCAGAATCGTTTCAACTAACTCAATATTGCTAGGACTAGGCTAACTTTATAAGGCTTGACTTGACAATAAACTTTTAACCACGTACTTGAGGCATGTAGTTGGAGGAATCCGCTCTGGTTCCTCTGGGATAAATTCGGCTCATCTGTCGCTTATTGTAGTTTACAAACTCAAGTGCCTGGGATCTCAAGTATCCAAGCCCAGCCGTTTCCGAGAAGGATGACATGTTATGATGAATGTTCTTTGCTGGAATCAATAACACAATCATGTAATGTAATCACTATAAGGTTTACATGCAAAATCCGAATATCATCGTATGATAATATGAAACCAGTTTTTTTATTAATTCATATGGAATTCCGGATTCGCAGTTCGTTTCATCTTCTGTGACACTATTGACAGCGCGCTTGGTACATTATGCAAGAATTTCTAAAGCTTTTCAACAATCCAATCTAGCTTGTATTTTGCCAATGAAGAGTAAAACAGCTAGATTTGCAAGCAGCAGGTTTTTAATTTAAAACTTATACCTATCAAGAGCGTAAAGGAATCGATAATACCTCATTTCAGCTCATGACTTCGAGAAGTAACAGAAATGGCCCATGCGTCATATTTGGCTCTTTTTCAGTACGAAACGAGGTATTTGGCTTTAATATATCATCATGACCATGAATTAGAAAAAGCTACTCCAAAGCACATGGGATTATTACCTTCAGCTTCGTCGAATCCTTGAAACTTGATCGGCTGCGCATAATTAATCATGGATGAGAGCCAGGGATGAACGTTGGTGGTGGAGCCTGTGTACTGAGCTGCTGCTGCGGCATCCCAGCTGCTGCCGCATCTACTCCAGCAACGTCCTCCTTAAGGAGTACACATACAAAAGGTTACGTGAACAAATAAGCAACTTGATTCTCAACTCATTAATGCAAATAACGTGGGCCAGGTGTGTGCTCATCATTTTACCCAAAAATACTTTGAAGAATCACACAAAACTTTTTAACGAAGTACAGTCAAACACAAACATTAAAAGGAAGGAAGTTTTTGTGATTACTCGTTTCGAAATGTCGCTTTCTTTGAACATTTTTTGTTGTGAAAACGTGCTTGCTACAATTTCCATTTTTAAGCACCTCATCTCATGCACGAAAAGGAAGAGCCAAGAATGGCAAATAAACTACCTCATCTTTCTCATCACGTATTCGGGGACAGCTGCAAGACTATTTAAACGAATTTCTAAGGATTCGTGTAATGGAGAAAGTAAAACTTTCTAGAAACGTAGTAAGAGCGTTATTTTCCTGCTTGTTAGTCTCTTAAAGACTCGAAAATTTTTGGCAAATACGTATGAAAATTCTTGAGGCTTCTGAATTTTTATTGAGTGATAATACAATGTGTAAGAGCATGTGTAAGAAAACTGAAAAGGAAATTTTGCAAATATATTTCTTGATACACTATAGACCTTTCGTTGCGAAAATCAGCAATTCAATAATGATATACATAAAAGGGCATACTGAAAAATTCATTTACATACATACAGAAATATATGTGTGTTTATATATATTTTTTGTAAATGTGTGGCCGGGCTCATATATGGTATTGATCCAACCAAATCTGTCTTCATCTATCTTAATCTGTCAGGGACACTTGGAAGTTTTACGAAGAAATATTTTCTAGTAGTTATTTCTTTCTCATGATTAAAACATCAATTGCATTACCATGAGCAAGTTTTCTTCATCTTTTTCCAAAAAAATGGTGGCTGCTAGTCAGTGCAAACTACTATGCATTTTTAACACATATCCAACAAACCTTCTTTTCTTCGGGTGGAGCTCCATCAACGGCTGACGCATCTTCCTTCATTTCATCATCATTTATCACAAACTGTCCTTTCTGGAATAGCTCAAGCTCTTGCTTCTCAACTTCCGGTTTCAGCCGTTTGTTCTTGATCAGAATTTTACGTTTTAGAGCACACGGCGGAGGAAGTGGAACTCCTACTTCCAACTATTCAAATAAAAAAGATGGAAAGCACAATGAGCAAGAATTTGAGGAACACCATGTATTATGATTATGGGTAAAATGGTCCATCCTACCAGTACATATTATGCCAATAAAAGCTGGTTTTCTTTTGATGGAAAGACTAGGTTCTACTTTCCAAAAGGAAAACTGACTTTTTTTAGGCAAAAAAGATTTCAGTGAGTGCATGAAACCCTACACTAACTCCATCATCCAGCAAGCTGCAAGAAGGAAAGTCTTAAAATTTCACTCTCAAAACAGGATTCAAATGTCGCAATTTTGTGACCTACATTTATAGCGTGCCAACGTTTCATCGTCATCCTTCACCAGCCATTTATTAATGCAAAGAACGTCCAGAAGAAAAATTTGATGTCTTATATGATCTTGCTTCTAATATATATGAGCTTTAGTCTATAACATATGTCTTTTCATGATATACAAGAATCAGTATGATATATAGAGTGAAATGAGATGAACCGCTATGAATCATAGGCAGTTTAGGGAGCTCCCCTACGCGTAATAATACATTTTACTTCAATGCTGAATGAAAGCGATGAATACGCTGAATGAAATAATCACTTGAAAAACTTACCGGGTGCTCTGGAAGTGGTTCTTTCAATAAGAGATCCCCAAAGATTTCATCACAATACCTTGCCATCTTATGCTGTTGGGCTTTACAGCAGTGGTTTTCGAAAGATAGGATCACTGGATAGTCGGATGTAACAAAGGCGGTATCTCTAATCGCGTAGATGACATCCTGTTTTACACAAAGAATAGAACACGGCTTTCACTCACACTTGTCACGTTGTCACCATGTGGTTTAGTCCTTGAGGTTATTCATAGTCGTGAGGCAATACAAATGATCCTAAGCTCAATGCGTACCAGACTGGCGTAACATATAATGATGTAAAATGTTATATTAGGAATCCCTTATAATAGAACCTGAAGTCTTTCATACAATATATATATTATTCCACACGTAGTTCGAGTGATTCTCCTTTTCAATTTCGATTCCCTAGCTCGTTACGAGTTTTATGAGCACAGCATTTTGAACCAACACATTGGAAAATAGTTTGGGAGAGGCTTTTAGCATGTCTGTGAAAAGCGGGGTTCACAACAATACTTCATTTACGGCTTTGATGTCGTTTTCACTGCTGCCACCTCATCATTTTTCAATTTCCTTTCGCCTCCTCGTTGATCGCGGTGTGAAATCATTGGGTTTCAAAAGGGATGGATGCTAGCGAATTATCGTTTAAAAAGATTCACAACAACTAAAAACGTGACTTATCCTGAATCCAGGATTCGATGATATAAAGACGTATGAATATGAGAAGTTTCATTCCTCGAGGTTACACTTTCACCACGTTAGATAAATCCCAATAAAATAAACTTTCAAGAAAAATGATCTTTGTGGAAAACCCTCCAATGTCATAGATTTTGTTATGATGATTTTCATTTTTTATTGAAATGTTCAAGTTTTAAATTATCAAACAAATTAATGATGGCTACTGGGTTGGAGTCTATTTTTCTGCTTATTAAGTTCTCTACGGGTTTCTTTGCAATATGATCTACGGGTTTCTTGATTAGGTTACGTGACAGCGCATTGCGTGTTGATCATATTTTCCTTTCCATCGAATACGCCATAAAAGAGATAAGAGTCAAGAAAACGAATGGGATTTAGAGTTACTTTCTCTCTACTTTTAACAAGTTTCCACAATCACATAAATACATTACAGAAGGTATATTATGATGTTATAAAATAACGAGGAATTGTTACGGTTCTTGAAAGCACATTGTAAATCTCAAAATGACACCTCACGTCTTCTTATTCAGGAGAAAGTAATTCACTTTAATATTTTATATACTTTGGTTCAGTGAAACAGATTACGTGACTACAAGGCTAGCGTGTTTCACAAAATGACTACCTTTCAACAACAACAACAAATGTTGATGATGTTCACATTTTTTGCATACAAAACTTTCTTATCACACAAGTTTGCTCTTGATTCCGTGAGTTGAAGGTTATATTAATAATAGAGCCACGACACGGAACCAACAGTTCGTATCTCTCAATTAATCAGTCTTGTTGATATGCTCCTGCCTTCCGAATCGTTATCATTGCTCTTAAGTAAATGAAAGGTGGCAGTTTACTCATTTTCAGAAGGACCAACCTTTTGACCATGATGACGTTAATAATATGTTCATAATATCTTTCACAAGTTGTTTATCTCTAGAAACCACATCATATACAGTTCTATATAGCTCAAAAGCGGGTCTTACCTTGAATGGAATTTCGGTGCACATGGCTCTCCCGTGGGTAATAATAGCTGTAAACATTCATTTGTTTAATTAGTTTTCATTTCATCCTACATCATGACCATCCTGTATTTATCATCTGTATGTTGCAGTACATATTGAGCACAGAAACTACAATATTGCCTAGCTTGGCTTACATGATGAATCAGATGCAAAAATTCACATCAGAATATATTTGGGTAATTGGTACAATTACAGATTTTTAGAATTTGAAATGCTAAGTACTTACGTTCCGAGTCTTGGCCGTCCCATGCATCCAATTCCACGCATCTGAAATTCAAAAATCTGAAATATTTAAATTTTCAAATTTGTCAGCTGAAATCGACTAAATTGTTGTAAATTTTTGCAAAGCTTTATGCTATCTTTAAACCTTCGCCGAGCTTGGCGAATGTTGTGTATAATAAAAAACTAATGAATGAAACTGAAATGTGCATCCGCCTGTGAGTTCCATTCAACTTGACCGTGTGGTTATTGTGTGCACAAAGAGAAAAAATGCGTATCGTAGTTAAACTATCTTTTCAACTCTCTTTCAATCGACTACAAAAAAAAGAACATATTTTAGCATGGACGTTCGTCAGTTTTACGTCATCACATTAAAAACGACAATAATTTCTCAATTATTTTAACAATTTAACAGTAAACTACTCAATAATAATTCCACGGATTGATGCACCCAATCAAAATGAATATACGAGCAAGTAAAGTACACATAAAGTTAAGTGGAGAAATTTGTGTTATTTCGCATGAATGAAGATATATGCATTCAAGGAAAATGCGAACAAAAAACGGACTCCAGAGTTCCAAAAAGCTTTCTCCCTATACTTTCATTCTCAGAAAAATAGCTCGAGTGTAGACGAACATACGTACGTGTCCGGTTGAAAGAACAAGTCGACTGAAATGCACATATGCGTGAAAAGTGTGACAAAAAGAAAGGGCTATACTTCACATATTAATAACTTGGTAGCAAATATAAACGCCATACAATATGTAGCGAGGTAGCCTATTTCAAGTCCTCATCGTAGTGAGATCCATTTATCTCAAAAATAAAAACCTTTATTCTTCGTTAAAAGCTGAAAACTCTCTGGTGGGATTAAGTGAAGAGGGAATCCATGTCCTCTTCGAATGGGAAAAGCATTATGCTACATAGATACAGACCATTTATTTACGGCTGCTCAAGTGAGAGGCACTCAAGCCGTTAAGCCTACTTGCTTTTACCCTGCGTCAGTGCTTGCTTCTCCACACTTATCTACAACGACAAAATATGTTGTAGCAAGAAGGTTACTTGTTACTTCTTCATGTATTTATGCGATTTTAACCAGAAAACTCCAATTCTACCTAGACACAGACGCTGTGACACTTTTGATATTAATTTTCTCTTTGTACAGTAATTTACATGTATATGGCTAAGTACTTTTCTCGCAGAATTAAACGTGTATAGCTTATTAAAGAACTATACAAAAGTGATGTTCTGAAAATTACCCAGCCTTATTACTACATATCTTCGTTTTATTGCACAAAAATAATTCCTTCCACCTATGGAATTCATTCATCTTGTTCCATTTCAATAAATAACCAAATGTATACCGCGTGAGATTTGATCTGTTTCATGGAATTACGTGATACAGATAAAATATGTACAAATTATACAAACATCCAAGTTCAAGGAAAAGAAAGTACTCACCGACAGCCAGCAAGAAGCGTTTGTCGATACATTTCTACTGATGATTTGCCTCCAAACTGCCTTCCGCTCAGGTACGTGTTATGGGATGAATTGATATAATAATGGGACAAAGGTTGGTCCATTTCCATGTATATATCCAATCTATCAAGGAATACTGGCGCGTTCTCATCCGACATAAGGTATCTTATCAGTCCATCTTTTGAGATTCGATTTTGAGCCTTGTTCTCTTCGTTTGGCTCATAATTCTGGATGATTTCAGCAGCTCGTTTTTCGTTGTACAAAGGATACAAGATTTCATTCAATCGAGGATCTCGCTGCTTATCATTCAGAAACTGAATGAATTGGTTAACATCAATGTTCTCCTTTCCTTTCCCTCTGAAATGAAAAATCGATATATGTGATATGATGGCGTATTATGTTATATCAAAGCAACACATTATCATTTTTATTACATTTTCACAAATGTAAAAGTGCTTACTAATATTGTCAAGTATCATAGCTAGTTATATATAAGTGATCAAAAGAAATTGGCACGTCGTAAAACAACCATTCAAGTTCTTGAACTAGAATTCATAAATAACGTCGACTATACAATTTTCAGGCAGAAAATTTCATCTCCAACTCATCTTTGATGTGCCTTCATATTCCAAAATTCGACTGCTGTATTAGTAGCAATTCAAAGAATTTCAAATCTTCATTATTTTTTACTCCCGATAATGAAAAAGAGGCAGAGATTTGGAGCTATGCGTAATGCATATTGGATACAAGCACAGCAATTTTCTACCGAAAACATTAGGAACAGTTTGATTTTTTGCATATACTCAAACTCAGGTTTGTACTTTCGACTTTGGTCTTCTTATTTTGGCGTAGTTATTCAATATTCATAAAAAGAATATTAAAATTTTGAAACGAAAATCTGCTGATTCTCATTCAACCAAGCTTAATGTAAACAGTGAATACTCCTCAGACAATGAACTTTGCTATGCATCTTGTTCCTACAAGGGCACTCAAACTCAAGGTATAGAATATATTATCTCGAGTAATTTTGCAATACGGAAAATATACGTTTGTAGCTGGTATGCATGCAAAAGTTTGGAATTCGCTTTTTCATACGTGCGTGTTTACCAAATGAGAACATTAACATATTAACATGAGCCATGTGGTACTGTTGGTTTGATTTTTTAGTCCGCAGATATAATGGTGATGGTTCTACTAAATCAACAATCTGTTTAATAGTAATTTTTGCTCGATCCATATTTTTAAAGCAAGCATATATGAGGTATGAGATAAGGCATCCATGGTCAAAGATTTTGATTTTGGTTAGCAGTTTTCCGGCTATAAAATTGTGTACAAAGTGCATAAATATGAGTAGATCCCGTCTTGACACTTACATAGATTGGAAGAGCTCTTCAATGTCATTCCTCGGACAAATTTTGTGGTAGAGTGAAACGAATTTTTCAAATGTAAAATCACTGGGCTCCATCACGTCATTCTGTAAAGAGAATTTTAAAATATGAATGCTGTTAGCTGATTAGTCTTGAAGTTGGATATACAGGTAGGTATTTCATTGAACCAAAGTGGTCTCACAATACCCCGGAGCATTCATGTTATAAAATTTGCAACAAAAGTACCAATTATTAGCAAGCAAACTTGAGTAAGTATGCATTTAATATTGAATAACTTTCCAAACTTGTGCAGTGTATGTATTAAGTAATTAAAGGGTGAGTTGGCGGATTTGCTATGCTTACCTTATCACTAGGCAGTTCAAGCTCTGCCAGACACTGGTAGACAAACTTTTCCGTCTTGCCAGAAGCGAATGTCCGAGCAATCACTTTCACGGGAACTTTTCCATTAGGAGCTGTCATGAATCCCAATCTCATCCAACTGAAGGGTAAACACAAAA
This sequence comes from Orchesella cincta, assembly GCA_001718145.1. Taxonomy (NCBI): domain Eukaryota; kingdom Metazoa; phylum Arthropoda; class Collembola; order Entomobryomorpha; family Orchesellidae; genus Orchesella; species Orchesella cincta. Next base: position 158,890 of record LJIJ01000162.1, on the reverse strand, counting down.
TTGGTGAGGTCAACCTTTGTATCTCAACAATATTTTGAGGGGAAATAATTTTAAAGGTAGGAAGGTAAAGATCATTAAAATCATAATGAAGCAAAGGTGTCATTATAGCAAAACAACGTTTCATCAACCAAAGTTTAAACTCACAAAAGAGTAAAAGCATCAAAAGAACGAAGAAGAAAATTAATGAATAAACATCTCGAAAGAATTGCCAATTTAGCAAAAGTACAGTAAACAAATTCCCACGCTAGCGTCGTGAAATTAATATGCTAACAAATCGCCAATTGCCAATTATGCGAGCTCAAGGACTACATTTATTTTAATTATATAAAATTAAATTGGAGAGAGTAGAGTACTAAGCATCTTTCAAGTTTCAAATGCGAACGTAGAGACACATAAGCAATTATTAGTGTTCAAGATAGCTTGAAGAGGAAAAGCAATTGTTTTTTGTTTTAGCAGGGAGATACACCAACGCACTTGTTCATTCATGTTGAAGTTGATATCTTTGACTTTGAAGAAATTCATTAATTTTCATTGGAACAAAGACCCAAATGAGCTTTTGCAATTTTGTATGCCACAAAATAATTATTAAACTCGTTTAATTATTCGCTGGCGTAGCCCACATTTCTTTGAGGAAGGAACCCAAAAGTAAGGGTATTGAGGTTGGACTTTCAAGGATTGGTTCTTTGCTAATGGTAGAATATACAAGAAATTGTGTAATCATTTTCTGAGGAAGAACTGAAGGTCAGTGAAAGCATTTTGAAAATCAGTGAAATCAACCTTGGGTTATCCCCAGCAAGGTTATTAAAGAATCAATAGCTAGTTACAAGCGAGCACGTTAGTGTAGATTAAAAAGCACAAACCCGTATTAAATTATTGAGCAAAACATTTCTAAAAATCAAGTGAGCGAATCAGTTAATCTGAATTAAGTGGGTAGAAAGCACCAACTTCATTATTAGTTTATATTCCATTAAAGACTAGTACTAGTAGTGATTCCAATGAGCTGTATTAGCTGACCACCCACTTCCATATCATCATCATCCACTCTATTTAATTTCATTTAAAATGTACAAAGCAGACAACTTTTTGCGAAAGCAAGAAAAGATTGAAGGCAATCAAAATGAGAGTCCCACTGTATCCGAATCTACTTCCATTGATAGGAAAGTAAACAAGAAGCAGCAGAACTGAACTGTATAAAGGCTACCACATTACTGAATTCTGTATGGGTAATTCAAGAACTTCATGTCCATCTCCAAAAGAACTACAACAACACTATTATGTGTACAGCTGAAAGGTTTTCACAAAAGGATCTGAGTAAGTAATTGTGTTGAAACAATATTTACTTTCCCTGATACTTTTTTAATATGGCCTTCCTCTCTTAATGGGAAGAATATGACCTTCCTGTATCTAGCTTACATATAAAAGCCGGAATTAAAACGAATTTCTACATCTGCCTGTGGCAATCACAAAGCTACAAAGACTAATGTCAAAAGTTCAATATTTTACTGACTTTGGATTTAAAAGTTTCTCCCACAAGAACAAATGACGCATATTTTCCTTTAACCTTGGGGGAAATGGTCTATTCATTGGACAGTAGCAGCTAGAGTAGCGTGGCTAAATCAGAATATTCAGTGTCTTTTATTCAAAAGCGAGGAGGAGGTTTATGTACTCCGTTTTTGAGACATTTGAGCCTTTCCGGATGTATCACCGCCCACACTATCATAATCATAACTTTCTAGCCGTTGATGTAAAGAAAATGTCCTGAGACGGAGGGTGCAGGATATTTACCGATTTTCATCTACTAATGAGGTGTGAACATTTTATGGCATCCGAACTTGAACATGACTTCCGCCACAAAAGTAGACATGATCCTCTCTGAAAATGTCCTTGCGTGTAAGAATGCCCTAAAGAGAAGCTTTTGAATATGTTCATTTCAGAGATATCATTTATTATATGTCCCTAGTCGGGCTCTGTTGTGTGATGACTACGGTTACTAAATCAATATTTCTTTTCAGCGTTTGGCTTTTGTTCCATTAATGTACATCTTTTGGAGAAAGTGGTGAGAAAAGTTGCTCAATAGCAAATTTGCTATTCAGCCCATTTAGACTACTTTGTAGCTTCAATGATGAAGGTTACATTATGAATTTTGCTCTAAAGTTATGCCACAGATTATACGTTAAAATATTGCGTAAATGAAGAACCAAGTGAAAAATATGTTTTCTAGGAGCAATGCAGTAATATGTAACAAACACTAATATTTGCCCAGTACTCAAATTGCCAAAGTGCTCAGCGGACTATTTATGTTGTAGATACAATATAAAATCCATAGATATTTATTTTTGCTGGTGCAAAAGATAACAACTCGAAGCAGCCAAGGCTTATAAAGTCTCTATAATGTATGGTTTCAAGGACAGGCTGTAACATTACACCTTTCTAAGCTGTACATACAAAAGGAAGTTGGATTGAGCGAAATAGGATAACCAACCACATACTCTACTTCATAAAGCAGCTTAAAGGAAGCAGTTAACCTTTTCATGATTTGAGAATCGGGAGCTTGGGAATATGTAATAGTAAAATTCACTAAAAAAAACTTTCCCGAGAAACGGTAATACGTAATAAAGTCACTCTGAGAGCAAATAATTCATTTCCAGAACACTTCCTAAAATTATGCTTGTTCCTTTCTCCTGCAGGATTTTGTCCCAAAAGTTGGGAGTTATGTTGTGGTTAAACCACAGCATTGCAATTTGTACTTCCAAATCCTTTTGTGCCTCATTTCGCAACTTTGTGGTGTCCATTTTAATATTCAACAAAGTTCTCTCTCGCAAATGCTTGCCACTCTATTGCACGGCACTATAAAGGCAGTGTCTTAAACAGGAAGGAAGGGAAGGCTCAGCTTGGGAACACTTTTATCTAGTTTAGTTTTCTATTCTTTGGTTATTCATACACATTTGCGGATACGTTTTCCAAGACCTTCCTTGCTCAAACGAGGATCACGTAGTACCATATATTTTGAATGTGCTAAGAACACTGGCGGAAACGCGGTGGCTTTTGTGCATAATCCGTAACAATAGTTAGTTGCTGGATGTTTCGAGATGACCCCATTTTCCACACACACACACATGCCATCGTGCACGACATGTGAAAGAGAATGGAATATGATGTATTAACTGGGATGAACTATGTAATTTTGAACCTCATAAAGCTGGCTTAAATGGGAATTTTTGTACCATTTTGTACTCATAGTCCAAGATTCTATGCTACAAAATGTCATCATGAGTTCTCATAAAACTGTTCCTATATATAGTTAGCCCAGTCTGGGTTATTGTGATCATTCGTTTTCTGAAAACTGAGATTTAAAATGAAGAGCGACTTTTACCGGCTGGAGAGAATTGCCAGTTTTGGTCACCACTATATCAACTTGCTACTGTCAAATTTTTACATGAAGTTTGCAATACCATTTATAATGAAGCGAGGGCATCTCGCTCAGAAACTTGTGTTCTTTGCCACTAACTCATTACGTCAAGAGCAATCATAGAATCTGCTGTTGTGATTCATCATCTTCAAATTGCAGGTCAGTATAATCTTAGATGAATGCAAAGCAAGTAATTCTGATATACTTCAACTTTCGTACAACAATAAATCTCCATTTGAGATGCATCAAACATTTCCAAATTATGATTTTATTTACCTAATTGGTAGAGAAGAGAATGTAAAAATGTTGGCTTCCAAAATGAATACATATAACGCAAAAACGGCTGTTATTGACAAGTTGACTTTGCTTGCATGTAATATGTCTGTTATAAAGCTATACTTAATACTTGAAGTTTTGGCAGAGCGTAATGTAAAAACGTTTTGATGTACATACAATGTACATCATGTAAGTGAAAAGGAACAATTATAGCATAGCAAACTATTAATATTCATGGAAGATTGAAGCCATACAGATTACACAACACTGAGACATTATATACATTAGCCAACCGTGAATATTACATTCTTCTCATTTCATAGCATATACATACCTTTGGCAAGCATGTATATACTTGAGCAATTAAACCATTTAACATTAACATCACTCATACGCACTCATAAAACAGCAATAAAATGGTTGACCATGCGCACATTTTCGTGAATGAGCGATGCTAGTATTATCCTTCAGGAAACTTTGGGTGAACACTGAACAGGGTTCTTTTGCTGATGATAACTACTCTGCACTAATAATCCATTGTATTAATTATCATGAAGCATGCAAGCAACAAAAACGAAGCTACTTTTACCATAATATCACTTCCACACTCGCAGTCATGTGTATGACAAAAGCTATTTCACCAGAACAAATAATATTATACTGACAAGAGGATTTTATAGGGTAGAAGCGCAAAATAATATGTGTATGTATGTACATGAATGCGACAAAATAATGCGATGTTGCTAGCTATCTTAGAAAAATATTACACAATAGCCCAACATTGCATCCTTCTGTTTGCACAAAAATAAAGTAAAACACAAAGCATGCTTCACGAAGGTAAAAAAGAAATAATGTTGAAAACTTACTGCTTCATGAGATTGGTGCTTGGACACACATTATTCATCTTGTTATTGTGTGTCAGAGATCTCAAACCGACTTGCCATGCCTGAGTACAAAACATAATGTGATGCAAAGACCGAAAAAAGAATAGAAAATTAAAAAAGTATAACAATAGCCATGCAAAACTTCTCACGCGGATTTACAATAAATGTGAAACATAATATAGTATACCAAAGTTTGAAATTTTTTCTAAAAAAATTCCATGCTGCAAAATTCGAAGAAATTAAAAAGTATACTATACCATGCCGTATTGAATTAAGGCTAAAATGAAGCAAAACCTAACACTGAACTTAATTACACGGCTCGATGCTTTATTAGCTAAACAGACTTTCATCTTTTCCAAAACCTACACAGCTATACGAGTACAATATCGGTCATTGCTTTGATATATTTACGAACGAATTTACAAATGAAACTCATAATCTGGAAACATAACATGCATTATATACACTGTAATCGCATGCATGCAGAATAGCTATAAGCTTATAGATTTGAATGAGATTGAAATAACACGTTTCGATGCATAAAAAATAGAAACCGTAAAGGCTTTATGATAAAGCGTAGAAAATGAGTTGAGGACATTATTTTGCATCTGACTGAAACAACTTACTGCTTCTTTAGACAGGTCGTGGGACAAATATTATTTGCTTTGACATTGTGTGTTATCTTCCTAAGTCCTTCTACCCACGTCTGCAGCATGTCATTTAAGTAATTGTATAAAATCATGATCAATTTAATAAAGTTACATTATATATGCCTTTGAAAAGTTGGAGGGTGAAAGTGAAAACCGATGATTTAGTTTACTTATTATCAGGCTAATATAAAGACGTTCCTATTCCACTTTCAGTTTCTGGGGCAAAGTGGGCAAGGCCCAAATAAAATACAAAAAGGACTTGTTACCTTTGCTATTTCTGGATCCGGAAAGACGAGATGAAGATAATTTATGTTTACCAAGTCAGTGCCGGAACAAACGGTTAGCGACTTATCTTCGACGTTATCCCCATGTTTCATTTGTAGCTGGCCTTGTAATCTAGGATCCTGGTAGTAGAACAATGAACATTTTTAATGACATACAAATACTATGTAAGTTACTGACAGGTACGGATGTATTCAATGTCAGGACGGTATACTCTATTTCTCTTTGGGGAAATTGGTAGTAATATTTATTTTCAGAAACATGACTAAAAAAGTACGTATGAAATGCACAATGTATAATTTCATTCATTGTTTTTCTCTTATAAAAAGTTGAAAACTATAAAGATATACCCTGTGTGAATAGTGAAAAGTGACGCTTGTGAACGCGAGCTTCGTTTTTTGGCAACAGCTTAAATTGCATTTGAAAAGTTTGCCAAACGCACGTACTCTGTCACTAGAAACAATTTTAACCTGATTCAACCGTAACGCAATTTTTCCACTGACCTACAAAGTACATAGTAAACTTTGTCAAAAAGTAACAATCATTGAAAACCTAAACAACGAAATTAAAGAATGAGTTCGGTGTTAATTTAGGATTGAAAACCAAAATCTTTTCACTAAATACCGTGTTACAACCTATTTCTAGTAGTTCTGTGTTGCCAAACGCACTTTTAGTGATGGATTAAAGTAAATTCGGCGGAGAGGGCGTTACAAAACATTTCTCTCTCACGTACATCCCGTTAAGATTAATTTGTGTACATTAGTACACGTCGAGACTATAAGTCTAGCACCACACGATGCTTCGGTGTTTCTGGTTTTATTGAAAATGCGTAAAAGCATTTCGCTTCTATCTGCTACCTTGTGTTTCTTCTCTATCAACCACAAACACAAATGCATGTCACACACGTGTTGGAAAGTTTATGTGATCTTACAAAAAACGGATAGAGTCATTTGTCTTTCTGCATTGCGTACATCGTACATGTATCTCACCGAATTCAAGTATTGAATAATGCTTATCATTGTTCAAAGAAGGTACACTTACCTTTGGTATCCCGCCAGCACGGATGTCACTAACTTGGCACAGTTCCACCACATCTCCGTCCTAGTAAGAAAAACGAAACCAAAAATATGTATGCCATGTATGCAAGTAGAATGCAATTTCAAGACGAACATTTGACCGATTTGCAGTAATTCAAGTAAAGCACGTCGTTTAGAAATCATTGTTCCCGAAAAAAAAGACATGAGTGAAATTGATTTTCTGGGAATTCATGCAATTTTTTCTAGTCAAGTTGGGATTTCAAATGTAATTGATTTAGTTACGCCATATGTGTTCACATTCATTTTTTGCTTCAGTATTCTATATCTTAACATAATGCTCTCAGAGCTCCCATGCTAAATTACATTCTGCTAAGTATTAAATATGGGAACTAATATTAAAGTAGGATAATCCAATAAATAACCAGACGCTTCTGATATATTACCTTTGGGTCACTTTTCCAATGTAAGAAAAATCCATACTCGTCTACATGAACGGAACAGTCGGGTTCGAATTCCGTTGGATCCTACATGAAATGAATCATTTTTATAATTTGCAGGTCCAAATAGTTGAGGTTGAGTAGTATATTGTCTCACAAAGGTACGTAAAACGACACTCACCTCTGTCCAACGGTCGACAATGCAACCTTCAAGAAGTTTGTCGGGAACTGGAATCCTCCAGTTGAACTCAAAATGTTTGGTCATTTTTTCAAACTTTTAGCAATCAAACGACAGTCTTTCAAAAACACCGTGGTTTCCAGTATCCATAATTTTCCTCGCGACTACTCTCCTATGTTGTCTCTGCCGGCACGCTGTGGTATTCTAATAATTTGGGTATTATTCTGCTCTTGGTCCCCAGGTAAGAGTTGTGTGAATTTCAGGTCACGGTCACATTCACCTGTGAATTCAACATGTTTTTATAAAAACATTTAAAATGGGAATAATAATTATCTTTAAAAAATATTCCGCACTGAATGGAAAAATGTACTTTTTGCAGATTGTAATCTCGAAATGCTTTCCTATATAGTCACTGTCAATAATTTGAATAGGTAACTGAGTGAGTGAAACTTTCCTCCATATATGTTTGGAGATGCTGAACCTGAACGTTCAATAATACAGACTTATGTGTGTTTACTTTGCTGTGCAAACAAAAACCAGTTGCATCGATGTCATCAATGCGATAATGTAGAATCTGGTGATGTCAATCATTTGGTGCGAAGTGGTAAATACTAGGTAAACTGCTTATCAGCCTATATATAGGGAAAATGTATTCCGTTCATGATTAATGCTGGAATTCTCATATTTTTACCTTATATTTTATACTACGTTCCTTATCATCAGAAACATCACCTTTAAATATTATTGCCATTCACAAATTATAACCTATGTGCTATCAATGTAAGTTGAGTCCGTGTGCCGTGTTGCTTTTTAATTTATCAATATACGAGTATACAAATGCTGTGCTATGTAATGTACTCAAAATTTAATGGCAGTGTTGGTGGCATAAACCAAATTATGCAATATAAAACCAAACATTTCTCTAATTCGCTGCTTGTCAGTTGGTTCGTTTGGTTTTGTTCTTCTGTTCTGTACAAAACCATAATTTTCAATTTGTTTAAATAGCTTCAGAGGATTTTCAATGTCATTTGTGGTCCTTTCACCAGCAAGTCAAATTGTCTCAACATTTTGAATAAAGAATAATATACAATTATTATTAGCTTTAGCCAAAACCTGATTATTAATTTCGTTCACCGCAAACCAGAAAATTGAGTTAATAAAGGCGACATGTTTCATCAACAAAATATAAAGCTCACGTCCACATTCCAGCCAACTATGAAAGTGAATATAATATGAAGCCTATATTTACCATTTATGTTACGTAATCAATAATTATATCATTATGTGAAATAGTGGAATATCGAATTTTCATGGACTATTCATCGGTATCGCTACATTTAAAACTTGGACATTTTTTGTCTCACAACTTTTATAATGGCTCTACTTGGTTGGAAATTTCAACTTGGAATTACAGTTCGTAAATACAACTTTCACTTTTCTTTGTTTATTGTAATCTAGCAAATGTATTGCATCCATGAGCTTATACCTACCCGTGCATAAAAGCTCTTTTATTCATTTTCCAAATATGGAAATTCTCGAAACGAGTTATTGTTCATGTGCGATATTTTGCATAACACGATTAAAATCTACATATATGAATGAATGAGCAATACTCATATTATTCATGCTTGTGAACAGTAGCGATTTATTGAATGAAAATTGAAAAATAATTGTTCTCGTATACAAATACGATGTGAAATCATTTTCTTATCTATTATGCCGTCAACCACCGATTTATACATGTTTAGATAATTCAGGTGTATCAAAAACCAAAATAAAATTCTGCTACAATGCTCATAGCATATGTCTTCAACATATGCAAATATTTCATTATGCGTCATGTAATAAAGTGTTTCGTGGAAATAGCAATAACTTGGAATTTGCAATCTTTTATCCACCATATTCTATTCAAACAGCGTGTCAAATTTGTACCTTTGATGTTAGGCTTTCGGAGAACATTTCTTATTGTACTGGATGTAGAAAAATACACGAGTTTGATACGAAAATCAACGTGCATTCATTTCACTTTCACCTAAAAATAGGGTTATTGACAGATTTATTATGATGCTGTGTGCGCAGAGTGATCGATTAGATGCGAGGTGTATAATGTTTATTAGACAGTGAAGAGTGAAGAGAAGAAAATACACTCAACGACCAGACTTTGTACTTTCTGTATTAGCTACTACTGCAACTTATTTGTGTATATAATGTTCCAATCGCAGTATTCCCAATACCTTCCATCAAGTCAACTGACAACATGTTTGACTTGAGACTTTCTCATTGCGAATGCAATTTACATGTTTTGAAATGCAATCCAAAGAATAAATTTTGCTTCTTGGTTATGTGGATATGTTTAGTTGAGCTTGTGGCGACCTGCCTTTGGCATTCGGTTTATTAAATATCTTTGGGCCAGGATTAAAGAACTTATTTCCTTCAATATAATTTCGTAACTGCAATAATCGAAAACAGTGGTTACAGCTACAGCCACGTAATTTCAAAGTGGCTCTGCTAACAATGCTGAATAGTGCAAGTGAAAAGTTTTTGAATTTTATTTTTGAAGTAGAATGAGATCATTTGGAATTTGATGCATTGATTTTGTTTGAACTCCTAACACAAGTGCTTTATGCATGATTTATGGGTTAAATATATTTACAGCTCAAAATAGGCAACCGTAGAGTTCATGGCACCGCAAGGATGGCTTATGGTATATAGATTGAGAATTTTCTGCAAAATCCTAGTTGGAATGATTTTGAGAGGCCGACAAGAGGAAATATTCTGTAGTCCGACTTTACCCATGTCTATGTTGACGTAATTGATATGAATGTACTACAATTACAAAGTGTTATAAAAATGCATCGGCATGTAGGCATCAAGTGTTTTTGGCAGTCAATTTTTAGCCAACCTTCACATGTGGGATAACGAAAAACAAAATATGGAGTCATTTTCACATGCATTCCATACGTATGAATTTATTTTTCTCCTCCTTTTAACTTTAAGGTACCCGCTTTCAGTATTTTCGTTGAATCGTCATGAAATGCAACTATAATGCGCAAATCAGGTTATTAACCCTTGGAGAACATGCATATGCTCGTGATTTGAGTTTTCATATGCGAACAACGCACATGCAAATAAAGGCATGTACTATTCTGTAATATATAACTGCACAACGCTTTCTCCACGGCTTACACCAGTTCAGGTAGTCAAGTGCCGTTAGACTGTACAGAACCAATCTACGTTTTATATGCTCATAATGTATACATTATACATAACATGTGCCTTTTAATGAAACACTAGGGAGAAAGATATCGTGATGGATATTCACCTGAAACCAAAAAAGTAAGAGTACAAATAATGGGTATCGTACTTCTACTACTTCAAAAGGCTTCATAGTTTCTTATATTTTGTTCTTTATTTAATCAGTATTCTTTTACAGCATTGAAACTGCAAGTGCTTTATGTGCTTACGACCTATAAGAACTTACTACACTCACGCTTCTGATTTAGATACAGGCTGAAGGTCGCTCATTAGAAAATAGAAACCAGATTTCCATCGTAAAAGTAATTTTGTAACGATCTTGGTAGCAAAACTTTTTCTAACAGCTTTTAATTGTAACTTGCAAAACTCTCAGTTTGAATTGAATTTGAATTAAAAGTACTTTTACTTTTAAACCATATACTACTAGTACTAACACTAACGACTATAGTATAAACTCATGACTCGCTTTTTCAATGTACGTGTTCATAAATGCTATTATTTCTCTACATGGTTGAACTAGTTATAGCAAACGGGATCCCAGACTCTCAATGCAAATGCTACAACGGACCCATGAAATCTAGAAAACTTTGTGAGGACATCAGGGAATAATCCCTTTATCTTCAAGTGAATTATCGTCCTCCGAAATTAAATGCCATATGTATGTTGAGATAAAAATTGCAAGTGCGACTGATAGGACAGCTTTACGGTAATGATATAGTGCAACTGGCATGAAAGGTCGTTTATTTCAAATGTTGAACATATTTCTGCATATATTTTCTAAAGCAGTAATTCTTCCAGATCTAAATAAAACAACTACCTGAGTTCTTTACGCAGGTGATTTTCATGCATTCGAAATATTCAAAACGATATGAAGCGATATGATAATGGATGAAATGGATCATTTTGGCAATATGTGCTAAGGTTGATTTATATGGGAAAAACAAATATTTAAAGTTTTTTTGGGATATATTTTCAGGTATAATTGTAAACCTTAGAGTAAAACTTTATAGGCAGTTTGTGTGCATTTAAAAGAATTAAAACACAGTGAATGCAATTCGCTATCAACTCAGACTTCAAATCTGCCAACTTTTTGCTTCTCAAGCTCAGCCTTTCTAAAATGACGGAGGATTAAAAGTTATGAAGTTCACACTAGCGAGCTTTATGGCAGTTTCCAGTCTTGAAACACCATAAAGACAACATTTTGCTAGTTGTTTGGTAGACCGATGGGAACAATTCAGAAAAACGTAAGAATACAGTACATTCGCTACATTTCTATGCGATGAGCTATACAAGCAACTGCTTTAAAGGCTTAAGACAGTTCCACAATATGTATTCTTTCTTGCCTGTTGTTTTGATTATTTTTATCGTGCAACAAAAATTCCTAAATTCTACCAAATTTCAGTATAGCCTGAAACATTCACGGTTGGCTATTGGCTATGGATGCATAATCTCTTTTAAAACGTTGCAAAAACGCCTACGATTTCATCGTTTCTCTGCTATTTTTTTTCGTGTTTCCTCATCCATCCTCTCCCACTATGAGTGAGAACATCGTTTTATATTGCTGTTCCAGCTACATTACAACTGAGCAACAAGAAGGAAGGAAGGAGAGGAGATGAGTATACTGCTACTAAAATGTGTGCTGCTTGGGAATAAAATACCCATTACTTTTCTCTTCTGCCTACGTGAATGAATATTTCTCGTTTTCTTGACCTTCCTTTCCTCGGTTTCTTAATTAAATTGTGGATTCCATGCAAACATTTGTTTTCAGGAGGGAGTCTCTGCTCCAAATACGAATTGGGATGGGATGAGACCGAGTGAAAGAAACCAATGCAATCCTATTCTCTGATCTGAGTTGAGAGACGAACCAATTTCTGACAGCATTATTTTTTCCCCTTTCTTGAGCATTCATCAAAGAGGCATGCTTGGTTTGGTAGTGGTAGGATTATCCTTGAGGTATACGTGAATTGAGGATACATCCATTGATTACATTTGTGCATTCACCACCATCCATACCTAAGCATTTCTCTTAAAAAGACAGTTGGCAGCAGCTTGCAAAGGTAATACAATTTTTATACCCTTTATCCGCTACGTTATGAGTTTATGCGTTGCACCGTATAAATGATGAATGAAAGCATTGCATAAGAGAGACTCAATACTCGCTTATAATCTGACACAGGATATTGGTTAAAAGTGAAGGATTACTTACTTTTTTCTCCTTTCATGAAACCAAGAGTGATTCACTTGTCGAAAGTACATTCTTTTTCTGGGGATTGTGAATCAATGAAAAATGAAGAGTGTTCTCTTCCTCCTCTGATGTGTTCTAGAAACTTTTGAGTCAGCAGAAAACTACAGCTTTATTGTCATCACGATCATGATGGTTGTCCTCTCATCATATATTTTGATTATGCTATTGCATTGCAGACAATGTTGCAAAAGTCACCAATATATGAGTATGTGGACACACGAGAAAACTAGCACAGCATCTATCTCCACTTGAAATTGAGCTTCTTCAGCAAAACTAACGTGCTATTACTTATGCTGCCTACACTTCAAATGTTCGTATATCTGAGTAGAAATATAGGAATGAAATCCCTGCTTTTTGCAGAGCTTCTCAAGAGGAGTCTCAAAAAGTTTTAGCAAGCCAGAGCCAGCAGCTCAACGAGACAGAAAAAAGGAGGACAGCATGACAGGCTCTATAAGTACATAAGTTTTCTGCTGCTGCTGTTGTTCCTTGTGTCTATTCTCTTCTATTGTATTTGATGATGATCATGATGGCAAAGATAATGGCTCAAAGTTTTAGTACTCGATTTTTTCAGAAAAAAAGACAATTTTTGATTTTTGTTTTTAATGACAGGATCAACTCTACCAGCGAGTTTTCCCTGCTTAAACAAAAGTGGTTTTTGTTTCGTTGGGCCGAATAAAATGAGCAATTCAGTCAGTTGCGCATTTGTAAGTTACACTAACTTGTATACAAAAATTAAGCACGCAAATAGTAAACCAATCACGTTCACTAAACAGTTAACATTTAATAAAGAGAGGTGAGATGGAGTAATTTCTAAAGGTTGAAGGGGTGCTAGCGTAAAGGATGTTGATATAGTAAATAAGGTATCTGTTTACAAACTGGACTTTTTTTTGAAGATGACTCGCAATTCCGAGTATATTTTGGCAACCTGGAAGCAATCTGAAGTCACAATTCAAAGAGAAATAACTATTCGTTACTGAAAATCTACGTTGTGTTCTTAACTAGAAGGTTGTATGTAGATGAGTTTGGACAGAATATTGAAGATGATGGAACGATCGTGTAATAATATGTAAACCTGATGTGTCACCTTATTTGGGAACAAAAGGAACCTGAGCACAGCACAGCATCATTCGTAGCGAAAAGGGAAACTGTTCTTGATCTACGAATGTGCTACTCTTTATAAATGTGTCAGTAACAACCAACCAGTCACGAGAGACGCAGACAAGCTATGAAATGAAGCAACGTTCTAGAGATGGAAAAAGCTGGCTAGTAAGTATGCATACGAATATTATGTGGCCGTTGTAGCAGCAAGCTTAGAATGGTGACAGAAAATGAAGCGGGCTGTAGTATAATGTCTTTCTTGCATGCCTGAAATCTTATACGGACTCGGCTACGTTCATCTCATGATGATGTTTCCAAAAGCAGAGGGATATTATATGAATAAGACCAACTAGAGAGAGGAAAAGCAGCAGTGTTCGGGTGTGTTTTGCAAGTAAAGCTCAAGACCAACATTGCGTGTATTATTTGGAGTAGAGTCGGCCAAAGAGGAAAATCGACCGACGCCGAGTTACGGAACAGCCTAGTAGACTAAGGAAAAAGGCAGAGAGAGAGAGAGGAGAGAGCAGGGCTAGGATATTGCATAAATGTATAGACACAATGGAAAGAACGAACGAAGCCAAAGAAAGGCATACGAAATGCCGAACACCGAATGAAAAAGAGAGAAGAACTGACTAGTTGGAAGAGGAGAAGTGTGAGAGCAAACTTGGTTCTTCGTGCTACATACACAAAACTGCCAAAACCTGTAGTATACAACTCTTTTCACATACATCTTGTTCCTCCATCATCAACGATATTGCAGTTTGTTGATAGGCTTTACATATGCAACTCTCAGCTCGGAGCAACTTCGACTCAAGCTCAGCACTGGCAAATAGCCTCATGGCATACAGATGTATCGTTATATTGAAGATCAGTACATAATACTGAGTGTTCCTCTTATGGCGATTTTATGTCTCGCATATATAGAGTGTAGTCATAACATGCTCCGGGTATGTATAAAGAGCCTCGAACATCGAGTCGACGAACAAAACTAAACGGATCTAAGGGATGAAACAAGCGGATGGTATGGAGAAAACGGGGGAAAGTCATACCATAATATTATCATCATGAGAGAAACTCGTCAGTGAATAGCGTTTTGCTCCAAACTGGTTTACTCTGCAAAGGGTATTTGTGCACACATATGAGCAGTAGTATAATATGTATCTACGCATCTTCATACACTGTATATATGCTATAGAGTTGGTGGAGAAAGTAGAAAGAGAACGAATGAGATCAAACTTGTTTCTTCTCCTCAGTTAGTCTCATTTTGGCTTTAGCCTGATTCTTTATTCTATCGTAGATTGCCTGTTGTAATACTGTTGGCTGTTTTTTCCTCCTTTTCATCCCCTTTTATCCTTATAAAACTGTAGACTGTATACATGCATGTCTATATAAGACTGTGTAATATTATACTTATATGAGAAACTACTTTCCTTCAAGAAAACGAAGCATCCTTTTGCACTTTTTCCAACAAAGATGCTTATGCTAGAATGAACAGATACTTTGTGTGTGTACGTGTGTGACTGAAAAACTTATGTACGAAACATGTTTTAAGAGCACACACACCTCATGCAAAAGTATGCATACATGCATGGATTTATGTATGTATATTAATACCCCATAATATTTTGGGTTGCTTTAACACACTTATGCCATCATACCATGCCAGACTTTTACTAGCACAGTCAAGCTTGAGTCAGAAGCAGTCGCAGTTTTGCAGGACTGCATGATGTTATGGTTGTGCAAATTCTTTGTGGAGGATGATGCTAGGAGTAATTTTGTTTCGCTCTGCATTCGCGCCTCACTTCCAATAGCTGCAACAGCAGCCTGTTTTATGCTATATGTATGTGTTATACTTTACGCTACTAATAAAACTGGTTGCGTTGGGCATAATCTTTAAAATACATATGGCACCACTGATGATGATGACAGGCTTCATGTATGGAATGTACAGTGCAATATGGTAAGCATGAACAACATTTAAATTGAACTATTGAAACTTTTCATGTTATCATGTTGTACACAGCTAAAATCTGTAATATTACTGGAAACATTAGGCCCATCGGGCTTCACCCATGTTACTGCCTCAGTGATCAATTATTTGCAAAGAAAACATTAATATGTTGTAAGATTATTTTTTTTTGTAGTTGGCAGACTGTGTGATCTATATACGTACGTGGGTGATCTTTTTGTTACTTTTGCCTTGTAGGTATAAAATTCAAAGAGCCTTGATCTATTTTGTTTGTTAAAAATACATTACAGACAAAAAGGAATATAACTTTTTTTTACAATTTTTTAATACGAAAACGAAAGTTTCTTGTTTTGTCTAGCACTAACGAGATATACTTTTGGAAAATGAAAGTTTTGCAATGAAAGTTTTGCAACGAAACTGATGAGTGAATGGGTATTCGAAGAAAGAATACTTAAGGTACTCGTGACTGTTTTAGCAGTCATAATTTTTTAGTGAATTCTCCAGTGAAGAGAAGATGAGGGGGAGGATGATCCTTTGGCTTAAACCTTGCCTTTGGCTACTCCATGATACAATAATGCTAATGCACCAACAGGAAAAGCAGTAAAAGCTCGATTCCTGGTTAAAAAGGAGCGAAAGCTTGTAAAAATTGGAAAGCAATGCCCAAGGGATCACATTAAACCAGTTTACTTCTTTACTATACTGGATATGAAAGTAGCATGAGCATACATACTATAGAAGAACATCAGGGAAAATAAAACATTCAAGTCTCCTTTCTCAACGATATTTACATGAGTCAACTTTGCACTTATACTACATTATAGATGTGTAAAGTTGCATAAAGCAACATTATATCACATCACGCTCATATTCATTCCAAAGATGGTTCCAGAAAATAGTCACAAAATCAAATCTCAACCCAACCTCCCAATCTTAACTCGTCTCCATTTGATGATCATTCCTGAAATGTAACGTGACTTTTACCAGCAGGTTTACTTCTGTGGGCGAACGAGTTGGATCGGTGAAAGCGAAATGAGATGGGAAACCAAGTTTTGTTGGGAACGGATGAAGAAAAGTAACAGTGACTGTATTAAAGACGAGAAGAAAGTATTGGACGGGCTTTGTACATACGATTACTAAAACATTTACATATATATCCCAAAATAAACTTTCTTTCCTGAAAGCTTTGAAAAAATATTATAATCACACGTTTATATCTACGCATGCATTTTGCGCCGTATAAAGTAGAGACTTTAGGCCATATTTCTCCCACATCATCATTCTTCTTACAACTTTCACTGTGATTAAATACCTCGTCCTAAAAACAAGAAAAGACAAGTTGAAGAACTGCCAGGATTTGTTTGAAACATCATATATATTTTTTGTGAAAGTTCAATTTTTGCTTTTGTAAAATGTCAAGGGGGATCTTAATTTACTCCAGATGGAAAGTTTTTTCTTGTCTTAAATTGTTCGTAACAGGAAAAAAAATTCCCAGTAAACAAGACAAGATGCTGTATTAAAACTGAAATTTCTTTCCGTTGAATAACCTACACGGGTATTAATCTGGCTTGGTTGCTTACTATAGGTTAATATGGTATATTATATTATCATGTAGACTTTGTGGTTTTACCAACATGAAGGCTACACTTGATGAAATATTCATGCATATCATATAGAATGGCATTTCTTGGAGATTTTCACCAATGTGCTGTATTATAGCCCATCTCTGTGGAAGTGATGAGTCTACTTTAATAAATTAAATGGCGGAAACCCACCTGCTATGGTTTTCCCCTAGCTTTCCATATTAATGGTTGTACTTTCCCTTGGTGGCTGTTACCACAAAACTGCTCGTCAGTTTTCCTGTTATGATATAGCTTTTCGCTGCATTTACATAAATTCCCATTGCTCATTCACCCATTCGCCAACTCATTTGCATGAGAGAAGATTTTCACTGGAAATGGAAACGCCCAGGTTGTTCCGGTTTCCGAAAAATGAATTAAAAACTAGCACCTGTAATATACTGGGTGAATGATAATATAGTTAGCTCGTAAAACTGGGAACTGGTTGCGAAAATCAAGTTTCCCCGAAAGAACGGTTCATGCTGCAAATTATTATAAGTGCCCTTTAACAGTATTTGTATGGGAAGCCAGGCAAGTTTAATATTTTTCATTAAACTTGCAAATGTAAGTCGTAGTAGAATATTAATATGGTAAAAATTATGTCGAAGTGATATATTCCCACTGTGCTAGTTGAAAAGTTTATATCATGTAAATTTTTTATCAAGTAAAACGAAAGGACATAATAATATGAGTCATTCCTCTGGATACTTTTTGTTATGTTAGGCTGTAGCTCACGTCAAGAGATGGATAGATGTCTTGTTATAAAAACACACCTACGCATTGTTCTGTTACGGCTACAGCTTAACCAGGGCCGGACACAACAAATCATTTTGTAAATGGATATTACGCTTGTAGCACACGGTTGTGTAAACATTCAATGTAATGTGGACTAATGGGAATATAAATTATTTAAATGGACAAACGTCAGTCCGTCCGGAGTTAAAATTCATGTCTCTAAATTCGGATTGAGGATAAACGTGATGAGCAAATACAGCCTTTTATTCCATCCAACCAAGCAAAACCAGTTTGACATAATATGACAGATGTACATGCACCCATAGCTCTGGAACTGAAAGCTTACATGCTATTGTTGGTGATTGAAGGATAATTTTGGTTAATGTCCTTTGATGAACAAGAAGTGCTCCTAAAATGTAATAAAATTGTTTTCATATTAGATTCTACTAATTCCTATACAATAACTTTGTTAACAAGGTACAGAACATAAAAAATGGACACCATTACCATTTGGATTTAGATTCAACTTTACATTTATCATTTAGACACGTTAATGTACTACCAAATGTCCAGTTTCCTAATAGCTCCCGGAGCACAATTGCTAAAATGCGCAAACTGCTATGCCATTGTCATTGCCAAACATGCCATGATTCTTTTTGGATTTAGAGGGTTGTAAATTAATCAGTTTACGTACAGATTCGATGATGATGCAGAGGCCCACATAATTTTTTTCTTGGTATGTGTTCCACTACACATGTGGGATCAAAATAACACCTATAGACACACAAAATTCTGGTGTGGATAAAAATGTGTAATACATCTCCGTGTGCACATCCTTCCTTCCTAACCAATGTTTTCTATAATATGGTACAGACGTTCTGAAGAAACTTTCCATAAATAATTTTCCCAAGCACACGATAACTATGCGATTACCGTAATAAAATGTTGCATGCACATAAATGATTTGTGCTTTTTCCGTTTTTTTCTCTCTCTTTTTTAAAAGTATGCCAGAACCCAAACTGTCGGAGGTAATGCAATGTCGGCATTAATACATCAAGGCAAGTCTGTTTCATGTGCGTGTTTGTTTACAGAGAAAATCGTCCATTTTTACTACAACAAGAAGGAAGATTAGAAATAGGACAAATGAAACATTTCCCCAGTTCATGCACAATTGTTGTTTACTCCTTGCTGCTCTGCTACCCATGAACTTCGTCCATTTTATGCAAGCATGTATGTGTGTGGTGGTGCTGTGATGGAATTTATGGACGATGAAATGTACTTAGGTCAGCAGTATAGATATGCCTAATTTGTATATTTTTATTATGCTTTAGTGCTTCGTATTTATAGGCTGAGTAAAGAGAGATACGCATAATTTAAGGGATTTATTCAGGCAGTCCAGAACACTATTGTCGGAGAGTGTTCTGGTTTTTTGACAAACCAAGGCTGTACGAAAGCCACCCCACCATGTCTAGTGTAAATGGTCACGATCACATCATGCAAATGATTACTTATGTATGCATGTATGCAACATCATCAGTAAAAAATGGAACATTATGATGTTGGCAATGAAAACTGAATCATTTGCCGGATTAAAGCCTACCATGAAATAAAATAGCTAATCGTAATGTTGCATTTACGTTTCTGAACAGAATGGTAATGCTCTGGGTCGAATCCTTTTGTTCCTGGATTCGACATGAATTTTAATCAGTTCAAATTAGGCTGTCTTCAGGTTCTCATACATTTTTTGGTGCTCTGTCGTGAAAGTGGAGTTATGTGTTAGTTTTTGGTGACCTAAACACATGCAACAGCACAATTTTACAAAAATAGTTTCTTAACAATAGTACGAAAGGAGTTTCTGTTTCTGTATGATTCATAAATTTTGTTTATTTCCGGTTGTTGTATATAAAAAACTTACGGCTGGTGTAATTTGTTTATTGTTGTATTGTAGAGGCTAGCTAGTGGCTATATTATAGTGCAAAAGTATTCGTAAAATAAGAAGAAACGCTCAAAAGGTTAATTTAGTCTCTGAGCCATAAAATAAATTGTTGCATAACATATCTTTCACTCCGTAATGATCTTCAGTTCTGTGAATTTAGATCTCGTTGTCAGTTAGTTGTCATAAAATAATTTTATTCACCTAACAGACAGATTTTAACGGTACGTCAAAACTGGCCGCCAGCTGAAACCTATATACATATATAGGATTCTCAATCAGATAAAATGCGACATGAAAAGTGAGTAACAGCAGCGATGACGATCAAGACATTTGACTGTCCTTTTCTAGACTCACCGCTCATATGTGCATACAGATGGATTTTTTGGCCTGGATATTAGTAAACAGCAAAAAAAAAACGTCAAAGCAGTTCCAAGATTTAAACACATGTCTTTAGCTGCAATCCACTTCAAATGAGCAACCCACTTTACTCCTCTTTTATATTCTCATCTACACCAATAATTTCAAATATTAAATGGGTACATATGCACATACATCTGTGCACTTGCAATCCAAGTCCAAGATTGAAGATGAAAGGAACAAGGGAAAACGAGAGCAACCTTACAGTATTCACATAATTTGATCGTTTTCATAAAGTAATATAGAGCAGGTTATATGAAAACCGTTAGAGCATACATCTTACTATAAAATACGTGCATTCGCATTCATATTCATAGCATATTACATAACCCAAAGCGTGTTCTAAGTCAGTGAAACGAAAGAATAAAAAAATGATTGGAAGAAGTTTCACTTTAACTGACAGTAATCTATAATATGCGAGTGCTTGTGTACATAACATATATAATTCAATGGAGCACAGACAACTCTTTTAAACATCGCATTTTCCTCGTTTAGTTACTAGTCGGCAGTCGTAACTCTAACTCAACTTTTAAATATATGCTTACAACTCCAAAAAACTCCTACAAAGTTTTTTTTGTATTTGCATTTGCTCCTCCGCTGGTGCAACAAAGTGAAAATGTGCTGTTGTGTTTGTACAAGTAGACGACAATAATATATTACATTATGAACTTGTCCACTCTCTTTCTCTTTGAACGGGAACACTAAACTTTTTTTTAAACTTGGAAATAAGACGACAATCACTACTATTCTATCCCCATCGACTATTAGGGCTTGTTATTGGGCCCATTTTGACTTTTCTACACATGTTTTACATGCCTGTCGTCGTGGTATGTTATTTGCGTATAATTTTAACCGACAGATGTGTATATTCATGTATATGATCAGACAGGAGACGAGTACTATCTGCAGTAATGTTGAGAGAATTGCATGTGTTTCCTCTTCTGGGGTTAACTGCATGTGCTGTGTCGTGCCGTGTGCCATAGGAAGTTAAATTAGCTCGAGGAAAACAAGAGGAAAGAAAGCTGGCTTCCTCACATTCTTTCTCAACACTTCTTTTGAACTCATATCCATAAAATACCGTGATTATTATCATTTCAAACTTTTTTCTCTCTCAATACAATATCGACCTTTTTGTATTTCTTGCTCTCATATTGCTAACAAGTCAACTCTGATTTCTCCATTCTTATATTACTCGCTGCATGATCGCCTGTTCCCATCAACGAGGTTGCCAACAGTCGGCAAACGAGAAGTGAAGTGGAAAGAGAAGCCAAGAAACAGCACAAAATAAAGTAGTGTTAAGTATGTCTCGTGGGATTCATTGTCTTCGTTCATTTCAGTAAAGCGTCTATTTGTGAAAGCGGTTTTAGTGATACCAACCGTGAAGCCAAATAAAAGTTGCGAGTGAAAACCTTTTTACCATTTTTAAACCTGTTTTGTTATAGACAAGAAGCCGTAGTAATTAAAATCAGAATCAGACAGCAGGAGGATAATGAAATAAAACTGCCTGCAGTTCTGCAGAAATACATAAAAGTCCAATGCATTGAGTTTATATGTTGTCAAACACGTGGAAAAAATCGAGAGGTTTCTCGAACTGTGCTAGTTCTCGTGCTGCTTAACTGGAATAATAATAATAATCGTGTCTCAAAAATACAAGACGATGAAAAGCTCAAAAGTATCCAGACATTACTTTTTCTTATTATTCTGTCAAATGTCCAGCTTGAGTAGAGCGCTGCTGGGGATATGTGTCTTGCTGGTTGGTAAGTTTTGCGCAGCAATGGCAAAGAAAGAACACTTTCTTTTCTTGAAACATGGTATGAATATGTATGATGTTGATTCTGCGTTATGAGCGTGTGTCTACCAAGTGATGATATTGCATTAGTCAGTTTCTTCCTAGTTTGGGTTGGGAATCTTTTTGGAAGCCTCTTGTCATCCCACATTATTATGTCAGGCAACATTGATAAAGTTACAGAAAAGTTTTTTTTAATGTGGAGAGAAAAAATCCAAATCTTCTGGAATGCGGGGGGTTCCGTTTTTATCCGGCTTCGAGCTTTATTGCAATGATTAATAAAATAAGTTAATTAAAACTTTCATAGCTTCCCTTGCAAGATTAGGTGAATAGACTCTGGAAAAAATTAAGTGTGTGAAGGTGAGAGCCAAGGTAAACGGAAGTTGGATGATATGGCATTCTCTTTCACAATTAGAGCGTGTATCCTTCTACTCTTGACAATTTGGCTCATTCCTATACTTTCACCCTTGAAGTAACTTACAATGTGTTTAATGCTTTATTGAAGTTTTTTTTTCGGGGAAATTACTTTAGACGGTTAAATAAAAATTCAACCTTTTTTAATCCTTAATTTTTTTAACAAATCCAATTTTAAGACCTTCAGCCAATGTTTAACTTGTGATGCATACAAACTGCGGAAGTGCAATCAGGTACGCTTTGTTAGACATCAAATTGATAGAACTCTTTAATCTTAAATGTAGACTTTGTGAATTCAATTACAAATTGATAATAGTGTTTATTCATTCATATATTATGTGTATATCTGCTAAATCTACATATTCTGTGTCAACATTTTCATGCACTCTAGCATGTTTAAAACGCAATTGTGAAAGATTGAATTACCATCTAATTTAATTATAAAACCATCGAACTCTGTCCAACCAAATATAGACTGTTGTCAGTCACATAATACCGCACATATGTGTAAGTTCAACGAAAGAAAGTTTGACGAGTAATAAGTAGTAATTATAGTCAGCAAGTGATATACATATATATTTCTTTGCAAGTCTCTTTTCTGACAGCATACATGCTATATCAATCAGACATTAAATAAAATCAGATTGAATGCATAAAGTTATTTCATGTCACTCATGAATGGTCGTTAACTGGATAAACGAATCTAGGCAGGCTTTACTCTGTCGAAAATGTGGTGGGTTATATTTTAATATGTGCAAATGGAAATCTTGCTGTCTGTAGCCAGGAGTCTATGAACACGTAATATATACATTCACAGCCACAAACCGAGACATACTGGGTGTCCTCATGGAAAATGACGGAACCAGCATGTACATTTGTCATGTGTGAGTGAACGTGATGCGGACGCACACCATGTCATATCAGAAATGCAAGGAACACGGGAGTGAGCCGTGACTCCATGAAATAAACTGCGTTAATACGTAGAAAAAGGACTCAGTTGTGGTCAGATCCTTAGCTACTAGAATTCAAAGCCGTATGAACAAGATGAAAGGTTTACTAGTTTCCTCTCATAATTTAACCCAATCCAAAGAAACACTCAATTCCAGAATAGTTCGCAGCGTTGTATTTCATCGTTGTGGGAGTTGGGATGGACGATGGGCAATAGTGCTAGCACTCAGCTCACGTTTTATAAAACGAGATGCGAAGGGAAAGGATGCATCATGCATGCACACAAAAAACATATACATTTTGTCAATACAAATGCACGAATTAATAGGAGCACTATATATCCTAATGGAAGTTTAATTAATAAATTGGCTCATAGAAAGCCTATTGACTACGGCTAATGGTAATGGAGAAGATTAATCCCGTTTAGATTGGCAAATGAATATTTAACATTACTTTTACGTTCTATTTGCTCGTGTCATGCCTGTGTGCTACATTAGCAGTAAAAATCACATATTATTGCAATAACCGACAAGCTCAAAATTTGTGATATTATATGTATATGGGTGCAACAGTCTATGATTATACTAGTATTTTAGTTAAGGACTCGCTCAAAAAAAGCTCCTTGATTCTCAGATTGAGCGTAGCCAACTTTCATCATCACCTAAATTACAGTATTTGAAGGAAGTTTGCAAAGTAGGTATATGTATATACGTACTTCTTCGACCAAAGACGGCGACTATATATAGGCTCGTCAGTATATACCAAAAACTTTTTTAAGACCATTGAAAACTTCCACTCATTAGAAAAGTTATTGGGAAATGGGGTGTCAAAAGATGATTAAGTGAGGAAAGTCAAGAAATGGCAAACTAAATACAAGAGAGCTGATTAACCAAAAACTAGCACGGTTCATGACTGCCTCTTTGCAACCAGTCTACAAAAATGCGAATAAAGGAGACAAAGACAGCCATTCCATGGTTTGACAACTATTCATATACAAGTTTCGTCAGAAAAAGAGCAAGCAAGTTATTAACAATAACTTAAGTTAAGAGACTTGTCTTGCGTCATTATTATTATGCATGCCTGATTATTTTTTCAACATCTTTCAGCACCCTCTTGAAATCTTATATTGGAGAGAAAAACCAACGTTTATTAGGAGCAAAGTGGCCAAAAGAAAAAAGTGAATAGCTGGGCTTGGCAAAATACGGTATAACCCACTCTATATATTCGCCAGATGTGAATCAAAAGATGGTACGCAGGCATATATGTATGTTTACACATTCATGAACATTAGAGCTGAAGTTGAAGTACGTAGCAAAACAAAGGAGCGAGTGCTCGAGGGAAAGGGAGATGGAAAAAAGCTCTAATGGAGTGTCTATCTTACTGTCAATCTTTCTCTGTCGACCTTTTTTCTTGGTACTTCCGTAACTATTATTTATCTGGAAGTTTTTGTCTAGTTTTCTTTCTAATTTTGCTTCCTGCATTTACTTCATTTCCCGAAAAACAAATTCCTATTTACTTCCCTGTCTTTTTCGTTTAGTTGTTGTTTATCATGAATTAGTTTTTGTGCTGCGGTACAATATGCGATGCAGCTCCAAAATCCTTTGTTGTGATAGTTGGTCGCAAATACAGATGGAAATTATGTTTTTAGTTAGCCGTCTATCCTTCAAGTTATTTCTCTTTTGTCAACGTTCATTTTGGAGAGTACACACACAAAATTGATTAGAAGCCACACTAGTATGAGGCATGAACTATTTTGACCTTGTTTTGCCACTTTTGATCATTTTTATCGCAAAAAACTCCCAGATACTGGGATTGACAGCTGGAAGGAAAGAAACTCTTGTTTTAATTACATGTTCTTTTATCCATTTGACACAATTCCGCATTGGTAAAATGTTATTTCATATTCTACTATTACCCACACGTTTTAGTGTACTTTTATTGCAATATCTAATAATCTTATCGTAAATTTTGAACCAATGTTTGGGTCAAAACTTGGTGAAACTTATTTACAAAACTTATAATTAATATAAAGTCATGTGGGTAGAGTTTAATTAGCTGTAAACTACTTGTTGGGTGAAATTACTTGTGTAAAGATTGCTTGTAGTTGATTACAAAGTATCTATTAATAATTCCTGCATCTGCATCCCTCATGTTGATGGCTCGGTTCCAGACATTGAGGAATGTATTGGCTTGAGTTTGGGCCTCCACTTAAACACGGTTGAAAACTTCTATCACTCATTTTTACCTGACACACCATCATCCTGTTGCACTGCCATGAAATACGATTATATTCACGAACGCCCAAAATCACTTGCACGCAACTATATACTACAGCTACAACACTTCCTTTTCTAAAAATTATGTTAAGAACATGTAGCTTAGAAATATAATGTATGCTAGCTCATACATGCATATTATTTGACATCCAAGCAGTGTCTTCACGCTCCGGTTGAGAATGCTAATCTTCCTTCCCACTTTTTGTTTAAGAATAAACTATGACATTTTCAACGGGTTGGATGTAGCGTAGTCTACATTTCCTAAAATAAAGCTTCATCTTTCAACAGTGCTGGTTTTATACTTACACCTATTTCATCTTGCAATTTTGGCCTAGAGGTTCGCGAAAGTCAGGAGCTGAGTGGGCTCAGTTGGAGTGCATACACGACAGTAATAACGACAGCAGCCGCTGCAACCACCACAGCTCCCGTTATAACTCCCGAAACTCCGGATGCAAATGGGATCCCGCAGTTTCATAGTCCTCAAGCTAAAATTACTGTCAAAAAGGGAGATCGGATCTTGCTTCCATGTAAAATTCATAATCTAGGTCAGTTTACGTGTTCAAAATATGTCATTTATATATGTAGTATGCATGCCAAAGTCATTATGAGAAAATATTTTGTATATTATTATTTTTATGCGGATATGTCAAACTGTGTAGTATTATTGACAGGCTGTCTAGCCTTTTTGGTGGCATTCTATCGAACATAATATTCATTTTTTCTATCAGGCTGTTTTCTCAATTTTAGGCGATAATCATGTGATATGGCGTCATGGAACAAATGTTCTTGCTGGAACTAATGTGTCAACATTCGCCGACGAAAGGATTCAGCTACTTCCAGACCTGACATTGGAAATCACCGGCGTAAGCAGGGAAGATGAAGGAGAATATGAATGGTTTTAGAGCTAATTCTTTAAAAAAATCTTACCAAAAAAATTAAACCCCAAAATATAATTTCACTTAAGATTGGATATTTTATCTCTAGTATTCTCACTGGCGCTTTCCAAAGAGCTGGACTCACACATTCCGTAACTGTACACGGTATACACTTTCTCCGAACAAACTAGCAAACGTAGAACAAGTTACTAATCGATTGCACTTATCTGGTGCTACTCAAGGTGATATATTTTCCACTCTTTGTGTCTTTGACAGATGCTCCCACTGTGAGCCTAATAACACCTAACAGTATGTCTGTATTCGAAGGTGAAAATGTTGAAATCGGATGCATTCCACATGGAAATCCCCTGCCTAGAATAACATGGTCCATGCAAGTAAGTCCATTAAACTTTCTTTTACAAACAAGTGCGAAAAACTTTCTCCTAACCGTTCAAAGGATGATAAATGAACATCACTTTGTACTCTAGGATGCCCTTATTCCTATACCCACGAACATGCTTAATCTTCACCGAATAACGCTGGAGAAAGTTTCAAGACGACATGCAGGCCTTTATGTCTGTCATGCTGATAACGGAGTGGGAAGACCTGCTATTGGAGCCGTGTACGTTAGAGTTCTCTGTAAGTAAGTTGTACCTTTGGGTACTCTTCTGTCTATAATATATGGGATGAAATCATGTTGAGTTTGCAGAAGATTCAGGTGCTGTAACTTATTTCGGATTTGATATTGACTTTCACAGATACGCCAGAAATTGAAATTCCGAAAATACGAGTTCATGGTGGTGTGGGCTATAAAGCACATTTGGTTTGTCTAGTTCATTCAGATCCACCGGCAGAGGTGAAAATACTATGGACTATATACAAAAAATTTTACTTGCATGCAACTTTGGTTTCTTTTTTTGCATACATATATAACATTTCATTTATGAACTGATTATGTTACAATATGATACAATTTTAGGTGAAGTGGCGAATAGGTCAAAAAGTGGTCGAGCTTTCAGACAGAATTTACACCGAAACAGTGAGAAGAAATGAGCACAATTTAGTGTTGTCTCCGGTGAAAGATTACGACTTCCAAACGTATACATGTGAAGCCAATAACAGCCGGGGTTATGATATAAGGCACATTGAATTTACTGGTTTGTCAACCTTTACTCTAACCCATAAACTTAATAATGTCCTCATAAACAATTGTGTGCTGTCACTTAACAAACCACCTCGCAAATAATTCAATAATTTAGCTGTCCCCAACCCACCAATCATCAGACGCTGGGAGACTCAGATACTCTTGAAAGGAACCACAGGAGACGGGAAAGCGGAAGGCACTCAGATTAAGGAAGAGATTAGCGTTACACTGTTTTGGGCTGTAGAATGCTATAGCTCCCTAATTGACTACCGCCTACATTTCCGACCCGATAAAAAGAATGAAATCAATAGTTTCAACGAAGATAGAACTCCACCTTGGAAGGAAATGACGATTCCTGCGGATCAATCCACAGCATCTTTCCTTCATACCAAAACCTACACGCTTCGTGGTCTCGAACCTTCAACAATATATGAGGCAGCTATAAAAGCAAGAAATAGATATGGATGGAGCCCGATTTCGGATGTTTGCTACTTTTCCACTTTTCCAAGTATGAACCAAAGTGACTTTTTGCTATGTACACCATTTGCTTCACCGAAAAAGCAGTATCATGTTCATATAATGTATCAAATTTCCGCAAATTGTTTACAGATTCATCCAGTATCAAGCAGCAAGAGTTTCAGGAATCATTGAAAAAGTGGAGAGAGAAAGCGTATCCAGGTATCACGATCGGTTTTCGATTCTTTTTCTTTGTTCATAAATCAATTTATGTATTTCCTTGAAAAATAATTTGCGTCTATTTGATCCTTAACTTTTTGAATAGGTAAAGAGGATCTTGAGTTGCCAACAAGGGAAGAAATTGCAGAGTACATATCAAGCCCAGCAGGATCCGATGGTTCTGCTTACGTGATTCGGATTGAGAGAGCATTCGGATTGTCAATACTACTTTTACTTGGTTGCATTGTCCGGAATTACTTGATTGTAGATTAGAGAAAGTCCCATTTCCTTTCTTTCTGTTATACGCAATAGTTTCATAATTTTATGTGTAGACATGTTTGTTTGATCGAAAGTGCTTATTCTTTTAAATAAAATTGTAAGATTGATATTTACCAGAATCGAACTTAATTGCGACATATGCTATCTTTAACTTGCTATGCTATAATTTTAACTCATTTTCTCCTCGGTTCCATATAAAAATCAATATTTTCTTGAAGTACTTTTTGAAACGACCATACTATATACTATCAACTACTGACCTACTCCGCTCTGAATAATAAAGATTTTGACAATGAATGATTAAATATGATTTAGCTATACATAAACATTTATGTATTTTATCATTGAAATTCGATGAGTAAAACTCTGGAAGGCTCTCACTATCAGACACAGCAGTTGCTCATAACTTCCAAAGCGAAGGACATGCAAATAATGCAAAATACGTACGACAATAGTCAAGCTTTAATGCAAGTAAACAAAAAATCCATTTTTAATCATGCATGCAAAGTTGAATATGATGTGGAAGGTTGTGTTAGTTTGGTATAGTTGACAGTGTAGAGACTGAATCAAATATGAGTTTTGTTTTCGTTTTGTGAGATACGGATGCAGGCAATGCTTTTAAAAAGGAATCAGAAAAAGGTGGGGTAGGTCGTACGCTAGCTTGAATTTGTATATAAAACCCCAGCTGTGCATAAATCCCAAGGGGTGGAAATCATAATGATTATGCGTATATTATATAGTGTAAAAGCCAGTATTGTTACCGTACCGTAAGTAGATATCATGAGCATTTAAAATTTACAATTCATACAAATGTTTATGTGAAAACTGTGTGGCTCTACGTACTGAGCAGTAAAAATGGAATTATATTAGGATACCCCAGAAGGCGAGCCTTGCTGCTGATATCACATATAAATGTATTGCAAAAACTAATTTAGAAAAACCGACCATCAATCGGATTCTCAGGATTATATTATGAAATTACCAGCTTGATATTCATATTCAAGATAATGGTTAATTAGTCAGGCTCATTTTTGGATTGAATTCTATTGACAGCTCAGCGCCAACACGAGTAAAGCATAATTTGTAAATGGTAACACGCAAAATGCCAATTTTATATGAATAAATGTTTGGAAAAGAGCACTTACGCGCACAATATGCGGTAAAAGCAATGGGCTAGGTATAATATAATTATATGCAATTAATCTGCCTTGAAAAAAATAAAATCGTGGTGGTTGCATAATATACACATAGATTGAGAGTTTCGTTCACGTAGCCTACAGCTTTGCCAGATCACATCCGCTCTGTATCTTTACTTGTTTTTTATCATCTTCATTACACTCCACTATATTGCCACAAGGTTTGATTAACAAATGCATGCACTACACATCTCATTTATAGCAACCTGGACAAAAATAAACGAAGCATAATAGAAACAGATAATAATAGGAATGATCATAATAACACACCCCGAAACTCGTTGCTGCACCCGTCTGCCTAAAGTAGTGAGCTGACGTAGTCAGCTTTTTACAATACATAAAAGGTCCGCATGCTTCTCCCATAAATGCACTTTCAGATTCAGAACATTTGGATTGGAATGGAACATGCCACGTCTGCTCTATTCTATATGATTCAAATGCGATTGAAGTCATGAAACAAAGCATGCTGTACAAAATTTACTATCAAAGTTGAAGGGAGCAGTCAGATCGGAGGGAAATGAAAAGAAAGGGACAATGATGATGGATCCTTCATGTAAGTACCTTAAAATCCAAAGGACACATCACTCAGGATAGGCTCCATGTAGCTGTTGAGACCAGAAGAGAATGGGAGGGCAGGTATTGGTTTTACATTCGAACGTGCGAGTCAGAGTCTCTGACTCAGAGCAAGCGGAGAGTGAAGGCAAACGCACACACGCATTAACCTATATATAATTCCAACAATGGAGAGCCGTTGTCCCGTTCCCTTATCCCAGCAGTCCGGCGATCACTAACACAAAATAGTGTTCCATTATGTTTACATTGTTGAGTTGTTACTCGTTCTCAATGCAATCCAACTGCAATACACACATGCAAGAAGATGTTATGAAAGAAAGGGAGAATGAAAGAGAATTTTTGGTTAGGTACCTATCATGTAACATGTTTAGTAGTTATACATATGGACGTATGGCAGGAGGTAGATGCAGTTGCCACTATTTATCTGTATAATGTATATACACATCTTATTCTAAACCTTCACCTCGGCAGTCAGCCAAATGATGTAGTAAAGTGAGGAGCTGTGTGACTTTGTGAGTAGACAAGGAAATTCAAGCTAAAAAATTTTCTTTCGAACGAGCATCGGCGGTTCGCTTTTTAATGATGGATATAAAGTAGGAAGACGACCATGCAAGCGGTAATTTTTCATGGAGTCTACACTTTCCAGTTTAAGATCTAGTAAATCATTCGTGTAGTTCTGTGAATTTGCGTTTGAAATTGGCATTGACTTGTCATTTGAAAATTTATTGTTACCCATTTCGTCAGACGAAGCTGCTACCATGTGCATCTGCATGGCCATGACAAACAAATGAAAAAAATCTGTGAGAGAGCCAGATGGACTTTGATCTCTTGAACTGATTCGTGGCCCGAAATATAGTGAATGCGAAACATTGCGGAGATTTTCCAGAACAACATTTTGCATAAGAATAATTCAGGAGTTCAATTACCATTCGTGATCTGGAAGTGACTAGACTGTTATGCATGATTTGAAGTGTTGAAGCTGAAGGCACCTACCCAATGCTGAGTGCTTTTTGCATCTGCAAGACTTGTTACAATACGGGACTATTTACGTGGATGATCTACATGGGGTAACGTCATATCCGCTCTTGTAGCAACAAGATGAAGTAAATATCACTCACGACGAAAGGGTTATGAATGATAGGATATGATTGAGTGTCAGCTATAAAACTGTGTTACCTAATGTTGAAGACTGCATATAAATGTATCTTTACAAGTGAATGTTAACATTATAAGCTTAGGTCATCAGGCTGAAGATGTGATGCAACATCATGATTATGAAGTCTACCACTAAATTGGGTTTATCGTAGTGTTTCTGCCTAACAAAGTTCAAAAGTCAGGATTCACATAACTGGGTTTGTACACAAAGCGAAGTAAATGAAAAGCATCTTTATTCCAGTCCGGAGTTCATAGTTCACACTTTTCACACCAAGTGAAGTGCAACGACGCAAGAAATGCGACTATTATCTCAAGTCCAGTTGTAACCTAAAGTTATCGCTGTAGAAAATATACACTGTTTTCGCTTTACAAGCTAAACTCCAATTTTGCAATGGAGCAGGAGTCGAGGACGCTGACAGTTGTCTATAGATGAATAAAATAAGTGAAGTGTGTGACGGGATCCGAATTTCATTGAGTGTGAACATTGAATATGCCATAACCAGGGAATTTCCCTGACACAGCAATTCTCCAGTAATTCATGAACTCTCATGTGCTCTCTAGCGAACAGTGACTGACTATTGTTGTGAAATTCGTAAATAGATTTTCGGTGAGTTGAGTTTGCCTCATGTACATAAAATAAAATAATATTCATATGAGAACAACAGTAACGCATGTGTATTTCTCTCCATCTATTAAAGTCATTGCTTGCTAAGTAGGCATATCCCCTTACACAATTCCAACCATTCTGGTTTTATTATTTGTCTTACATGTAAAAATTCGCTTTCTTTCGAATACACACGACGGTATATTATATTCGTTTCCTTTGTAAATACACGTACTCTGCCGAGACGGTGGAAAAAGGAGTAATTCTTCAAATGGTATATTTTTATTTAGACAACCTCAGTCTGTTAATTGAGGAGCTAAAATTTCGTTTATCAAGCAAGATATATAAGGTGTAAGATGAAAGCGAGATTGCGATTGGAAGTAATAAAACATTTGTGTTTCACGCTTTTTGACATCCTATTTAGAATAGTGATAACCTAAATGAATGACTGTATGCGTGATCATATTACCAACTTTTAGTTAAGCCTTGTCTTGTCAGTTTGTATGGCTTCATTTATAACTCTGATGCATGCAAAACAAGTCTAATGTATTAGATTTAATATTAAAAACGAACTCATGCTCCGTATAATGGAAAGTGATTGATCTATTTATGGGTTATGAATATTTAAAAGAATGATAGGCAGGTTGACGGGCTGCTACACTCCCGAAAGTAGTGTGCTCCTCATACTGACATGGAGCATAACTCAGATCAAAGGTAGTTTTTACATTATGTTCAGTTTGAATTGGACGTATTATCCATCTACAAAAAAAACGCAGCATGCCACAAAGAACGTTGTCGAATGATTCTTTTCTCTAAATCAGTTAAGATACCCTTTTTTATCATTTAATAAATTAAGTAATCCAATTTTCTCAAATTACAAGTAATATGAGTTTTTACAAATCATTTATCGCAATATTGCCTTTGATACACTATTATCTTATTATATGATTTATCAACTAATTTGAAAAGGATTACAATACGGCTTCAGAAATGATTTACATTAGTTGAGATTAACCATGTCTTGAGGGATTGACTGACGGCAATATGGAACAAAGTAAGAAACGAGATGAAATGAGATAATGTATACCATAGTCATTGTACACGGTTGTTGGTTACCGATATTATTGGCTGCAACTTGTAAGACAAATCGTTTATTTCCATCATCATCACAGACATCACATTATGCGATAGATATTATTAACGTTCATAATGCACTCAGCGTCAGTATTGCAGACAAGAGTATTCCTTCCTTTGTTGTAGTCTAATAAATAATCATTATGATCTCAAGCAGCGTGATGAACTACAGCCTTGATCATCACTGCAAACTCGACAATGACCTAAAGCACACAGATATGAATTGTGAACTTGGGTACAAAAAACATTGTTAATTCAACAATATGTGTCTGCCACTACGTTTGGCCATTTTTATTTAATGACCGAAATCTTGTTATATGTCATTCATGACCTATAATTACGGGCAATTTGCAAGTTTATGACGTATCATATCATCAATCGTGCTTCATGAATGAAGTGGAAATAATAATGTGTTTACTCACTGTTAATCCTTCAGCATGTAACGCGTAGTAGCACCAAAATGTATGCAATTGCCCAAATGTAAATATTTATGCAAGTATTTTCAACCGATATCCTCAAGAATTCATGTCATTAAGAGTAGATAGGCATGAATATTCTAGCCAAGCATATCTTTGTTCAGCATGCAAGAGCAGCCTTTAGGAATCTGAGAACAGGAAGTAGTTGAAAGCCAACATTTTCTGGAAAGCAAAAAATAGAGTCATCATAACTGTCCTCAAAACCAATAAATTGATAGTGCAAATTTCATTTCCGACAAATTACACGAGTGTAAAGTTGTCTAGCGATTGAAAATGAATTTTGCTACAACGGGCTTGTTTGCAAAAGTGATTTAAAAGGCTGGGTTCACAGAACGTAACTCTATGCAAAATGCGAATGGGAAGTTCATAAACAAAACACTAACGCATGTATTTACACACACGCGTCTGCAAAGCTCATTCTTATCACATCCTCCTTTCACATCAAATTTTCGTAATCCAATGAAACTCGTCAGTTTGGCAGGAGTTCCAGCAACTTATCAGGATCATTCAAGATGTAATGTAGTGGGAATGTAATAGAAACCGCAATTTTCGCGATGATGTACACAAAGCCTACTGAACCTAAATGAGGGAAGCGCTAGTGTATAGCGTAGGTGTCAGACATGTGTCACCATGAACTTGATGAAATAAGATGAATGTTGTGTGGGACTCTGTGATGGTTGGATTACAACACGAAGTACGCATGCAGGCATTGAGGAAATTGAAATAGCACTCGAAATGTGATGATTGTGATCACCCAAGATGTTGATAGCGATAAAGCATGCATTTGTATGTTCATGTTTACAGCGTTGCTGTTGCTCAGTCTCATGTTTTTAATTGCTTCCTTACGCTTCAAACTCCCAGCGAAACTTTCGCTTTCCATCACCTGTCACACGAAACAGACATTGACATATTGTGAAAGAGGTCACGTGTGTTTCTACGTGATAAGGTGTTAAATGACGCTGCGAGGTTGCAAACTAGAACTTTAGTACATTGCATGATGGTAGCCCCGAATTTAGGTACACTGTGCGTTTCATCAACTCTTTTCTAGTTTAGATTCACCCGTCAGATTAAATGCAGTTCTGTATATTTGCTTTGACCTGACATTGAAAAAGTTGTCAGACTCTCAATTAAAAACTCCACATTTTTGGCAGCTTCTTCTCGATCTCACAGAGAGTGATAAGCAAATAAAGTAGCAGAGTAATTAGTATCCTTTTACCGGAGACATTGAAAAACTAGTTGTGTAATTTCTTTTTCAAGTTTTGGGCAATTAGCTACACGCTAAGTGGTGCCATTTCACTCTCGTATATTGTGTATATCGTCAAAACTTGATATGGGAGGTGAAATAAATTCATACTTTGCAATACAATGATCATATACTGCTACTTTTACACATACTTGAATGCTTCTATAGTTAGGTTACACGTACATTATAACCTTATACATTTAAAATAGGAAAATGCATTTTTCTGTCATTAAATTTGTTTCATCGCCGCAAGAATGTCAACACTAGATTTGGATTAGCTTTATCATGCTTCTATCTAGCTAAACTGATACGTACTTACTGATGCAGCAACGCATGATGAATACAATGTTCTGAATGTTTTTTGCAGCAATGGAAAGGATACAAATCCGCAGAACGTAAATATTTCGTAAAAACTTTGCATATATAGTGAATACAGTGGTTGAATGATAATCAATGCGATATGTTGAGAAGGGAATTCCGGATGTAAGCAATATTTATTCTGAGTATGCAAGATGCAACAATGAATTCATGAAAAGGCTTTGGGTGCACACTACCGGATTACAATAATAAATGTAAAACCTTGAAACTGCAGGAGATAGCTTTCCTGAAATAGCGGGAGTTTAATCCCACGTGCAGCGTAAATAAATCTTGAAATTCCATTGTGCATTTCTCCCGACATAAACACATATAAAGTGAATTTCCATGCATATGGCATTTCCAACAACAGTTATCATTGTGATGATCATCATCAAACCAATGCTACTTTTTATGCACGGGAATGGAATATTTTACAATACAGTGCGTGGTAGGTAAAGGCCACGGTGGATGGTAAAATTGAATTGATGGTCTTGAGTGAGAGTGAGATAGAAGTGGAGATTGATGATGTGAATCTCAGGTTATACCGCTGATGGAGCTGGGGGAATTTCCCCAAAGTCCCTTGGGATCATGCTATGTAAAGCCAGCCTCATCGGAGGAAGATGACAGCAACCGTAGTAAATATTAGTGTCACTTACTTAATGGGACTTTTCTTTAGTCAGTCATGCCAGTGCAAACACGAGGATGAGTATATCAAGCATTCAAAAACAACAACGCGTGCAAGAAGGGACTGCCAACCAAACCAAACCAAATTCTCGGTTGTCTTCCTGAATGCTTGTATCCATAAAAATGAAAGGGATTTAGTATCACGTAATATGTGCATATATAGGAGCCTGCAACTTCAATAGAGTATTGCATAATAACATCATTATTATCAATTCTCAGAAAGTTTAATAGAAGTAAAGGCAACAAAACAGGGAGAATTTTACTTTACGTGTGTTATCATTTTGTGCAATGAATCTTCCTGGTTTTTTGTCTGCATTGCCTTATAAAACAGTCAAGTCAGGAAAAAAGCAAAATAGGTTTGGCCAAGAGGTGCAATTTATCAAGATTTGCAACATTTACACTGGAAGTACAATGTGGAATTGGATTTGTCCTGGTGGCTTTCAATGAGTACTTTTCAGTTTTGACATTTTCAAGGCTCTACGATCACTCGGAATGATATTTTTTCGGGATTTTGTTGGCAGATGTTTTCTGCCGAAAAGTGAAAGAAAAAGGAGTTTAACGCGATAAGACATGTAGTTGTTTCGGGAAGGGAGGAGTAGCGTTACCAGATACAGCGTGGCTGCATTTGTGTCTTTCTTATGCACATGTTTGTGACGTTGAGATGATGTTACTGATAGGGAAGATGTTGTTGTTGAAACTGCGGTTGTGTGTAAGCTGTGGCAATGCATTTTCTAAATAATAATACAACCTAGGTGGAATACAAATACGGTACAAGGAGGATGGATGGTAACGCGGAATGAAAATTGGAACAATGAACATCACATCGTTGTAATAATTCTGTTTGTCCCTGAGTCATAGTATCATTGTTCTGGGTCTGGGGATGTTGAGTAAATCGCCGCCTTTTCTACATTATAAACGATATTAACTGCCAATAAGTTATCGTTATAAAAATATATAATTGGATGGTCGGAATAGTTTAAGGCTTTTTGTAACAATTGTAGTAATTTAAACATTAAACGAATATATATGGGCATGTTAAAACTGCAACGATTTTAAAAAGAATGGCTGTTAAAATCTTCGATTTTGTTAAGGCACATTACATTAAGCACAGATTGTGTAACATATATTTTATGAATCTGTAACTTAGATGAACACATAATTTTTCTGTATTTAGCCATTAGCTCATTAGTATTCACGCTGATTTTGCTTTTCATTATGTGTCGTCCTATTTTATAACGCTTTAAAGAATGCCTGTCGTACAGATATCGTTCCTTGACAGGGGACGAAATGGAACTTCAAAGAGTTTCTCTGTTGATTATATGCGCTCTTATGGAGAAAAAACTTTGAATACCTGGCTAGTTGCGGACTTTAGTAATATAACATCAAAGCCACCTGCAAAAGTCATCAAACAGAATTTTAAATAGCATTGAAGCCTCCCTTTAAACTATCATGCTTTTTATCTCTGGCATGTAGCACTGCGCATTCATATGAGTTAGCTTTGTGTGTGGATGATGTTTTAGCATCATCTTGGTTTTTGGTTGAATCATCCCAATGCAGATGTATCTTTAAAGTACATTGGTGTGAAGGTTAATGGGGAGCCCTTTGTGCATCACACAGAAACATTTTTATGAAACCTTTGCATCATTCATAGTTCATCCTTGCCTATTCACACTTGGGCTTTAGATACCTTTGGGTTGGGAATAGCGCACAAAGGTGTAATAAATGAATCGGTACACCGCTTTTTAATACTGCCGGCTGGACAACTTTGTTGAAAGGTGTAGCTGCATAAAAGTGAATTTTTACCATGTGCCAGCTAACGAAGGAACATGAGTGTATAAAGTTTGAGAAGGATTTTTTATTTATATTTTCTAAAGCCAATTTTTAAATTCAAAGACAACGGCTTACCCGAAATTGATAGCCTGAGTGGATAGCATAATAATGATAATGAAGCATGTATGTTCGAGGCTTCTAATCCAATACACGTTTTCCGACAATGTGCATCCAGTTTTAGAGGTGCAATGAAATGGTTGGAATAAAAAAGGGAAAGTGTGGTTCAACGTATTAATTTTATGTATGCATCATCTCACCTTCCTATAAAATAATAAACATGCAGCTTGTGTGCTATTTGAAATTAACCATCATTTCTGATTTAGTATTACATAACCATATGCTCACTTTCCTATATAGGACATACAGATTATATGCGTAATTTCGTATGCATCAGGACGAGTACGTGGGGCTGCTACAAAAATCAAAGTGCTGATTTATAACTTAGAGATAAACGATCACGATTACAAAAATGCATCCTGCAGATCTGAATGCACTTTTACACATGCACACACTTATGTAATTTTGTGCTTGAACAAGTATTATGCAATTGCATCGGTCAATCGGCACTTGAGTTGACTACTTTCTGTCTACTAAATTATTGGCACTTTCCTAATGTGGCTACACGTTTCGAGGAGATTCTAAAATTTAGTTGACTGCATATGTTTAATACACTCTCGTAAAGTATATTATGGAAAAATCATTTGTTTCCACAGGAAGTAATATCATATACTTTTTGTGTGTAAGTATGCATTTAATATGAAATGGATAAGCTTAAGTGAATTTTGAATAAAAACTACAGTGCATTTTTACAAGTTCACCTTGTTATTCTTTCAGACACTATGATTCTCAGATATCCACAATTTATGGTAATTGTCTTCACCGAGGAGCTATAAAATGAGCATAAATTTTATTCAGAAACCCTAGGAAGTAATCTCGTACAGTAGTTACATGTAGAAAATGTGCGACAAATAAGACTGGTTTCATCCTTCGTCCCATCAGAATGTAAGAGCCTTTTTTGGATGTGCCATTTATAGAAGGTGATTGTAAAACGTGAGGTTATGTTACAGGTAGAATTAAAAAGACTTGCTCACAGGAACACATTTGCATTGCTGCATCCATGCTGAAAACGTGTACGAACCCCTTTTAAAGCCAAAGTTGACTTCCTTAATCACAGGTTCATACTGATTGAATGTCAAAAGTAATGGATTTTGATAATGGATTTCAATTTCGGCTGAGAGCACTTTCCATGAAACCAGAAAGTAAGTTCTGGTGAAATGACTTACAAACTAAATTTGTAACTTCAAACACTGCTCCCAAGAACACATTATACTAACACGGTCCTATTGTGTATTTGTGCACTTTATGACAACAAGGCCATATCTGGATTCTGTTGTGTGAGACAATCTTGGACAAACATGGTAAATATTTACTGAGGGAATAAAAGCAAATGGAATGCAATTCAGATTCCATGAATTTTTCTCGGAAAAAGTCAAACAACCAGACATACATATTATGTGGACATGTGTTATATGACAGGAGCAGAAAAATGGTGCTACCACTGCAACTATTGAACAAGCCGTTATTTTTTTTGTACATTCATTCATAAACTATATTATGTATGGTGCTGTCCTATTCTCATGTCAATTTGATTGTCCTTATTTTGCCAGGAGCAGATCACAAAGGAACTACAGTCACACGGGAACCTATAAACAACCAAATGTACATGGAAATATAAATATAAGGCTCTTTATTTTTGAAAAATAACCCTTTGAAAACAGAACCGCGCTTGTGTACAAAAAAGTCCATGTCGGATAGGAACACATGGTACCGCTAGGCAATAAACATTTTGAAATTTGATGACAATTGGCATTCTAAAATTATGGCCAGTTCTCTGTGGTATGTAGTTTATGTACACAAAGTAAACAATTTGTGCTTAAGAGTAAGGATTTCTTCCGTTCTATCCAAGAATATATATCACTATATAATATGTACTACACAAACAAAACAAAGCATAACTATCTGCATTGTAATTTGTCCTCCGGTACATAGCATAGCACAAATCCTAACAAGGAAATATTACCCAATAAGAATTTTTTCAATATAACTTGGAATATTTCGTAAATATATATGCCTCGTGGTTGTGCCCTGCTTTGTAGTAACCCGTAAGCACTCAATTTAAGACACTGGAGAAGGGAAAACGGATGTGCACAAAGTTGTGTGCTATGTTTGTACTCCAGAAAAATCGTTTTTAATAATGCTCCATCCTCTCTTTAGGTTTGCCAACAGCACGTTGAGTTGACTTGAGTTTAAGAAGTGGGGCTAACCAACCTCCAACGCTTTTGTATTTGAAAGGAAATAGCTTTGGAATTGTATTAAGCATTTTGGTGATTTATGTGTTACCAAACATTCCCTTTTTTTCCTCCAGAGTTATTCCATCGATTCCCCATTTTCCGGCATGACACACTGGAGTACATAAATATGTACCTTTGGCAGAACCTATTACCTCTAGTATTATTATGTTCAAAAAATGGCTGTTCCACAATCTTTTTGTTGTTTTCCAGATGCACACATAAATATATTTGACATGGATTTTTTGCTGATCTACATCTTGAATCCTTCTCTTTTTTTCTTAAAGCTATTAAAAGAAGGAGGTACAACAGAGTTATGGCAAGAGAATGGAACATATTGAGGTTTTTATTCACATTTGGATTGTGGTGCATACATACGAGAAA
Source organism: Orchesella cincta (assembly GCA_001718145.1). Lineage (NCBI taxonomy): Eukaryota > Metazoa > Arthropoda > Collembola > Entomobryomorpha > Orchesellidae > Orchesella > Orchesella cincta. The sequence goes on along the minus strand of LJIJ01000162.1, from coordinate 118,088 downwards.
AAAATTCTACTGCACAACATACATATATTATTCAGTTTAGTTATCTATAACTGAACTTGCTTTAATTTTAGGATATTTAAATAATTTATTACAAACTGGACTATCATTATGATTATCATTATCACACAGCAAAAGGTGATGGAAATAGCTCGTAAATATTCAAGTGTAAAAACCCTTGGTTTTCTCACGTTACATATTATATATTTCACTGATGTATGAGTCGACAATGCTTGAGGAATTAAAGATCCAGGGGAAAAACTTAACCTAGATATTAAAATGAGTTATTGAAAATATGTTCGACTTTTGATACTTGATATCTCCCTTTCCTGGGCGTTGAGTGTCTGATAAAAAAAGACGCTTTGATATTTGATATCTTCGGACTCATGACAGGACTGACACATTTGGAAACCTAGGGACTACTTTTCTAATCAATACACACTACGAATCTGAGAGTTTATTTAGATTCATTGTTCAAACCTATCGTGCATATTTATACGAATGAAGCTGATAGAACGGATGAGGTACTGGCAGGCAATCTGAGGTCTAGGGTTTTTATTTTACTTTTTCATATTCTTTTGATAATATCAAAGTTTTGATTCCTTGTAAAGCGGGTGTTAATTGCTGCATCATCTTGTTTAGCATGGTAGAGGCATCCTTCTCGCTTAACACTATTTATATGCGTTTATTACTTGTGCATCCTGTTCATAAAAATGTGCTGATGTAAGCTGCAGCTGGTTCCTTGGTTTTACATACTTGAATGCAGAATATGCAACTTTTCACAGTTTCACAGTGCTCAAAGTAGCCTAAACTATTCTCAACATTGTCCGAAGATTAAATTATAATCGGTTTTTAGTAAAAAGTTAGCCGCAGAAAAAATGGAAAGACTCCAATCATGCTGCGAGGAAGCGATTAAACTTTAATTTCCACAATTTATAGCTTTTATGAAGATAAGAAATGTCAGATTACTGCATTAAGGGGCAAACACTTCAGAGTAAAAAACAAAGGGGCTGTCTGCCTAACATCATGTGATAATATGGTGAAAAGCTCGAATGGGGGCATAATTTATTGTTCTAGATAAGGAGGTGCCTTCATGCATGTAATATGAATGAAAGAAAAATGCATCCTCTTGGCCAGCTCCATTTTCTAGGTGCATACTTACGCATGAATGTTTAAAAAAAATAATATATACAGATGCACCATGTGAATCCTGACGTTTCTGGCACCATGCACCACGTCAGCTTGAAACCCATCTTCCAGATCTTTCATTTATATGGCTCTTGCAAATACATACATTCGAGAGGAACCTACATAATAGGTAGATATGTGCATCAGCGGTTTTGGTCTTATAGACACGTTTTAAATAGTATGTAGTACCATGTTCACCCCTTTACTACTATCGCCATTTTAAGCGAGAACAGTTAAAAGTGACGTTTTTTAGTAATGACAGGCAACTAATTCAGAAATTTTAACTTCATGCTCTTTGGTAAAATTTAAAAGACCAAAGAATTCTCTGCTTATCTCACGAGACAACTTAAGCAATATTGAGTGATTACTCCGTAATGGACATTTCAGTCAAATAAAAGTGCAAAGAGTAAAAACACAGATATTATTTACAATTTTAACTGATATTCTTGACAATACCCAATATTTTGGTTTTCTGCATAGCAGAAAGTGTGCCTATTTCTAAATTTAGAAGGGAAGCTTCTCAACCTAAAGCTCATTTAAATTATGGATTGGGGCAACTGGCAACTTCTTACAAATTTTAAAGCAGGAGTTTTACTCATTGGAAAAATCAAGACAAGAACTGTTGACAGGCGAGATTCTACGTTTAGTACAGAATACTGATGATAAGCTATAAAGACTGAACACAGTAGCAAAGAGTGCTACACGACAAAAAAAAGTTGATTTGACTTTTTAAGCTTATTTTCAGAAACCCATCGCCCTTCATTCTGTCATTTCTCATGTAAGAAGTAAGGGATATCTAACTTGTTAACACATGAAGATATTCATGTCGTTTTTTGAGCGAAAGTATGCGCCATATGGAACTTTTCGGTACATCTGTTTTCCTCATTTTATGGAAAGCAACTTTGGTGGCGTAATGATTACCTTTTCCTCGAGTGCAGTATGCACAGCCCAAACATGTTCTAAAATCTAAAGCTCACAGAAGTGTAACAACTTCTTTGAAGTTATATGCCTTTTTCTCATTGAATGACTCGGGATATTTACTGAACTACCAAAAGCTTTCACATAAACTTTTTTCAAATCTGTGGTTTTAACCTCCAACGTTTGACTGGAGAAATGATGTCACTCCTGCTTGCTTAAGCTCAATTACAAGATCACAAAAACTATTTGCCTTTAAGTTGAGTTAATTACAAGTTCATCAAAACCTTGGTTGCGTACGTTTACCCTTCAAAGACTACTTGGAACGTAACAAAACCGTATAGCTAATATATACCTATATGGCTTGAAAATGAGTGAAATTTCATGCGCACAAATCAGCGGAATTTGTAATTGAAATGTGACTGAAATCAAAGACGTGTTTCTGTGAAACGGCAAAAAATAAACCACGAAATCAACCATCTTGTAACGTTATGAACATTTTAAGATTTCATTTCTTTCCTCGTGAGCCCGTCATCAAAAACACGAAATGAAAAGCCTATCCGCTTTGTCAAGATAAATATCCTTTACTTAAGGCGTACTCACATAGAACACCCCATTCTAGTATGATATTTGGAGTATTTCTGATAGGAAACGCAGAAGGCGTTTCTTCGAAAGATATTTTAAGCAAGTAATAAAATAAAGAACAATACCAAGCATGAGAAAATCGGTGTGTGTGGTGGAGTGGAATGAAAAATCTTCGTGACATGTTATGTCATGTCAAGTCTGTATTTCTCTCTCGCTTAATATCTTCACGAGGAAAGAGTTATTCCTTGAGCTCTTACGTATAATATACCATGTCAGGAGGATGCTGGCTGGAAGGTTTTATCCAGATCAGGTTTTTGATCTCCATCCTGATGCCTCATATCAGAGCGTGTAGAATATCCAGGAAACTTATGGCTTTCTGTCAGGCAATCTTGCCATGAAAGAATGCACTAAATTCATCATAAATGGTGTCGACGAAACACCAAGCTAGTCAAGACATTCGACTCTTTAGTTGAGAAAGGAAGTGGTAAGGTAATATTTCATCCGCTAGATATTTCTGAAGTTGAAAGGGATTGGTAATTCAATATTCATATTTTGGGAGGCACGATTAAGAAAGTATAAATCATACACAAGGCTAAAAGATAAGAGAAGAAAATAAGCTCTAAAAACAAGGCTAATTCCAACGATTTGAGACATTTTCTGTTCCCGCATATTAAAATTAATTAAGAAGAACACGGTGAACCGTATTACAACATGGTTTGTAGGAGCTATTCTAATTCAATTTGAATTGTAATTCTAAGAAAACACGAAATTAGTCATGAAGTATTTAAGATGAAAGTAACTTCAAGTTTGTATTAGCAAGTTGAGCAATTTCTTTTATTTATAATACCACATTACCTATTGAGATAAAAAAGGCCATTTGTATTACTTAAATCCTTGCTCATTTTGACCCAAGTTTGTATGGATTAACTGATAGCTAAATGCAACAAAGCTGCCGAAACCAAAACAATGATTACGATATGTCACCAGTTCCTTTAACTAAATTTTGACACTTGTCTACATAACTAGGTTAATGATATACATAAGCTTACACATGTGGTATACCTTGAGTGCATAAAGGTTGGCATTTGATATTTAAGTAATGGAATAAGTTGCTTTTACGTGGGTTGGGCAGAACTAAACTTTTTTGTAATGTTTATGGAGAAGTAATAATGTTAGGATTTAGGAAAGTCTTTTCAGAGAATGTCAGTTACACTAAGCAAATATGAGTCAATTATCCACGGGAAAGCTTTAACTGCAAAGATCTCAAATACTCACTAAAAGCTGCTTACATTCCACATTCTTTTGATTCAACTATCATTCAGACTTTTGCTTGTGTCACAAGCTTATATGCAGTGTTGACATTAACATAATTTCTGATTGTTTTACAAATTCATCACGCCATTTTCATCGTCTTGGCTTGGAATACATTTAAAACTTAAAAGTAGTACTTAGATTATAATTGGGATATGTATTTACACCAGCCTTTAAAACCGCATATCTTGTACAACCCAGCCAAATAAATAAAGGAGTAGTCTCATGGTGCGAAACTAATTAATTTTTTCCGGCGCAGTCTCAGCCAGCAAGGGCAAAACAAATGATGAAACAATATAATATGAAGAATCTTTAGATAAAATCGTATCTTACATGGTTCGTTTATTAGTTAAATCTTAAATACTACTCTCAAATGAAGAAGCCTTTGATGCAGAGCGTGGGATCGTAAAGTAGTCGTGTCGTACACAATAACGAAACACACATGGCTTTCATTTTCAAAGTGGGGGTATAGTAATAACGCTGCTAAAGTACTTTTTAGTGACTTATTTGGCTGCTCACATTACCCAATGCCTTTCTTCTCAACTGTGAGTCAGATTTCATTCACTAAAGATGCATCTCGCATGCATTTGCTAATTGATACAGAAAACAAAGCATGAGCATAGTTGTACATTGACATACTTTGGAATACCATTCTTAATATTGTAGATTGTTTGATGCATCAGATTTTTAAAAAATTTAACTGCATCGCAAATTTGATCTCATCTATAAGTGCATATTTACATAAAGATCATACAAATTCAAGGGCATTTACGTTCAAAATATCAAAGTGTTGCTCAAAATTCAAAAACACGATAGTGGATTTGCGATTTGTCAAAACACTTTAAGATCTTTATATTTCTTAGAAGTCGTATCGGGGTTATCAGTATTTAATGTACATTCGGGATAACCTTTACACACTTAAAATGCAATGACTACAACTACTTGATTAATATAAATCAAAAGGTTGTTATTCTATAAGAAGCATCCAGCTAATCCAGTAAGATCTGGTTTTTGTATGTAATAAACTTTACCTTTTGGCTTGATAATTTATGAATTATTAATTTTTTCATGCGTTTTTGATGACCCGATGTGACAGTTGTTTTCTTTCACTTCTGAACTCACATGCACTCATGAAAATTAATGGCTTAGTATAACTTGATATGCATGAACAAGAAAATGTATCCATTGTAAGTTTGCATGAAAAGGTGTGTGTCTCTTCTTTGTAGAAACCTTATTTTATCGCACCACCAGATATGCTGACGTAGTATTTCTTTTTATTGCAATCCTTATCTTGACATTGTCATTTGTCACAAAACCCATAAAGAATTTAGCATCAAGACGGTGCTTATTATTGGCAATTACTACTTGCGAACTATTGGGAAGTATAAAAAGCACACCATCGGCAATCTGCTAATATACCTATTTGCATCTGCATGCTTGTGTGCTGTAGGTCACGTAATGCAGTTGCATCAACTTAATATTAAATTGCAGTAGGCTTGGTTAGGGGTAAAATTGTGACGAAATATGAATGGGGTTTGGGTACATCGCAGCAAATAACGAAGTTACATGGACGATACTAGTTTGGAATATAAGATTTTATATACACAAATGGGTATTATGTTCAATAAAATATTGATAGCAGTTTAACAACCTATTGTCACCGAATACTGGATGACGAATGTTTGTCACCATGCAGTCTCGTTCGATTCTTTTCTTTCGATTATTCCAAACCCTTTATGTTCAGTGTGTTCACCTGACAGTCAGGTCCTGACTTCATTTTGGAAAAGCTACACTTTCCATGTAAACTATGAGCTTCCTGTTTTGTTAAATAACAAACGTAGGTTAAGTTTACTGTTCGAGGTTATTAATTGTTAACTTTTTTCTGTTTTTCCAGGCAGTGAAAGAGTACCATTGGATAAATTATCAGTCATCAACGAGCGGAAGACTTACATGTTTTTGTGGAAATGGTACAAGGAATGAGGGAATGAGTAGCAAAGTTGAATGGAAAATAAGTTACAAGTTATAATAAAATTAATCCTAAGAAAGCGAATCTTACACAAAAATTTCGTGGAACAAACCGAACCAATTGCTTGTTGGCATTTTCGATTTCTACGGAATTTGATCAGTGCTGAATATAATAAATGTTGAATGTTTAGTTCAGTGGTTTTAAGTTAGTGAAGGTCTATAGTTATGTACGTGAGTATGCATACATAGTAGTGCTCTGATATTGATTATGTGTACACGTTTTCAAGGAACTTACTGCAGAAAGGAATTTTGGGAAGACAGATAACGCATTTACCACAACTGACTTTCACTTTCATTCTTCCATCGTACGTCCTTTCCTGTCCAAGCGGAAACTGAGGTTTTACACGTTGAAGAATGCCTTCTCTAGAGAGCAAATCAAGCGTATTGCCTCCAAGCAGTGAGAACGCTTCCTTTAATGGGAATGGCATTTCGCCTACAATGAGGAACATTTCACGGCAATGGAATCCTACCGTATGTAATGTCAGCTCTTTGAGCAATCATCAGAATCCTTGCATCCAATATCAGGAGATGATGAACCACGCCGATTGTGCTAACATTGGAAATGCCATGAATATAAATGGACAGAATAGCTATGCATACGATTCGGGGAACGTTAGCGGCTCTAATGCCACTTCCAACTCAGCAAATTGCGCTAAATCTTCCCTTCTGACATGCCGTGTTGATCCAGTAACCTACAATAAATTGACTACATTCGACGAGCCGTCACATCCTCAAAATGGAAATTTACTCGAACGAATCCACTCACAAAACCCAAAATCAGACCAACAACAACTTTACATGAGCAAACTGGGTAATAATCACAACGTTCGGATGGACTACCAGAGACCTCATCAGATGAAACATCCTGGTGTGGAATATAGACCCAGTTTGATTAGTCTAGATGCTACGGATCTGAGCAGGCCATTATTTTCGTATTCTCTGCAGAATGGTAAGTACCTCTTATTTTTCCAATTGTTACATTGAAAAAACTGAAACTGGTCCATGTGATTTTATTAGGATTGGAGAAGCACGTATTTCTCTCTCATTATACCTTACCGCTCCACTGCCCTGATATCTTCATAATTTTTGCTTCATGAAAACTATGTGCAAATGTTATTTTAGGAATTTTTGTAAGGTGAAAACAAAAAAAAATGTGGAAATGACTTATCACAAAATTCAAAGTATTTTTTTCATCGTGGAAGCTAAATAGAATAAAAAGTGTTTAAATATATGTACTCAGCACCATTCAAATATTCGATACAAGTTAATGTTGAGCAAGTATCTTAGTATAAGGATATACACAAGTAAATATATCAGACAGGATACGAATATGTATGTTTAATATATACATAGGAGTAGTCAAACGTGTTACAAAAAGATCAGAGACCAATGGAACGTGAATTAATCAACCTTGTGACATGTATCTTTTTCACAAAATGGGTGTTATTAAAACTTACCCTTCCTCATACAATCCCACATTAAAATGTAATTAGCGTAATTTTCTTTGACAAGAACATGCATTAAGTTTGTGATGCCGGTCGGTACAGCCTGTTCAAAAGCCATAATATTATTTCGGGATACAATGTCGGAATGTCAGATTAATGGTGTTAAGCTTGCAATTAGCCGCGTCAGAGTCACAACTACTACACAATTAGTTTAAATTTATACCTGCATGTAATTTAAAAGTATACTGGTGGTGTTCATGTTAAATTAATTGTTGAATTTTTCAAAAGTCTCACCCTGAATTAGCTACCCTTCATTTATAGCTATATGGTTATGTTATATAGAACTTTGTGACAAAGCGGAAGAGATGAGGGATTCTCCAAAGTCAGATTTCATTACTCCTTCGGTCCCTCAGTTTACATCCATCTGGTGTGTGGTCTTCACGATCGTAGTGGTAAATTTTCACCGTAATAATGTGTCTGTGATACAGACTTAGCCTGAAGCAGGTAGAGGAAAGCTGGGAAACATGATACTTTGTAACATTCAAGAATGTATGTCATATTACTGAGCAAACAAATATACAAAAAAAACTATCAGTTACGATTACAAATAGTATTCATTAAAAAACCTCAAATAAATTTACTCAAATTGTCAGAGTAAGGTTTGCTACGTACAATCGAGGATCACAGGTTCATGATTCTCAAAAGATTTAATGCCTTCAAAAAAAAGCGACAAACCCTTTCCTATTCTTAGATAAAAGGATACATCCAAATGCTACCTTTACATTTAAATAACATCCTTTGAAAAGCTTTATTATTAAAAGTCTGGTATATATGTAGTGTAGTAGTGGGTGGGTATTACATGGAGGTTTATTACTTGCTCTGAACATGAACACCTAAATATACAGTGCTCTGTGGCTAAATAAATATAAAACTTATTGTCTGCTACGCATTTGCCACACAAAAGTGCACCATAAAAATGAATTCACGACCGATCCGGCTGATGGAGGTGTAAGAAGACCACCCTGAAAGACAGAATTATTTGATTTCCTTAGCTTCGTTTCGCCCTCTTTCTCTGTCTGTTTGCTGCAGTAATTAACAATACAAGTAACTGCAGGTTAGACATAAGTATAAACATGGAGTAACATATTTCTGTGCCTAAGAATGTAACAGGGTTATACATTGACTAGATAACAGTTTCGTTTGTTAACATAACCTGCGGACGAATTGTGGCTAATGATAATTAACTCCTGGAAAACTGGAAAGGTGGAGGAGTCGCATGTTTATTACGCATGTGTCAGTATTACATAACATACCATAAATTATAGCATGTACGAAATAATTTTCTGTTGTTCCATGAATTATCATGCCTCTAGCTGATAAGCAAAGTAACAATACTAGAGTTGCAGATGTGCATAGATGTCACAGAGTAAAATATACTCTAAGCAAATTAGAAGGAGCCTCAAGTTATCTTCAATTTTGGTTTTTTATAAGTATAAATCCGAACTCTCTTTAATTTTTTACGTGCAACCTTCCTACAGCAAAAATGCTTGTTTTGTAAGGCGAGGTTATTGATGCCTGATGCTTAGCTTGAGTTATGAACGTGGTTCCTAAATGAAACTTTGCATTTGCAGGAACTTTGTATCATAACATAATGAATGTTACAAAGAGTTGAGATGTTTTGACTTTGACTTGTTCGCCTTTTTGTAAATCAGTTTGTTCCTCCTTGACTAACTCCTTCCATACGCATCATGTCATCTTGTCTAAAGTGGGCTATCTATTTTCAAACAAGTTTTTTGGCCAGTTTGCTCATTCGTACTCTAATTACGTCCATCAACAAGAAATTGCTTAATCAAGTATGAAAATGAAATATATTGATTCAAAGGACCACACATGATTACTTTCTTGTTCTTAGCTCTCAAAATTTCTCATCTGTTTCCAATTTGCTTTTTAATATCGCATTTGCAATGAAACTTGAGTGTCTAAAAAATTACAATTCAAACTTATTCGAATATTGCGTTTTGACAACAACAAAAAGGGAAGCAGGTCAGGTTGTAAGGGTTGCAAGTTTGAAAGTTGTCAGGTGTGCAAAAACATTAGATTCGAATGAAGGTGAAAGTGACAGTAGTTTTTATTAAATGAACGAAAATTTCTGCTAACAGGTGCATGTAATTGAGTAAAGGCAAAATGTTGTGAACTTCGTTTTTACAAAAATACAATAATTCACTTCCAGACTTGTAGACAAGAATAAAAAGTACTATCGAGGAAATCCCAACCTTATCATAATGTTTCTCTATATACCTGTGACCTAAATTGTTTTAATAAGCTTTAGTGCTTTGTGGAGACAAATCTAAGAAAGCATGGTCCATGGCACGCAAAGCATGTTTAGTTTACTTTTACTCAGAAAGACATAAAAAGTTAGGCCAGTTTCTGTTTGGTAATGTAATGAGTAAAACACACTCGAAACCATTGCATGTTGGTGGCACAGAAATAGGACAGTCTCAAACGTAAATACAAGAAATAAGACAAAAGTGTGGGACGTGTGTACACGAATTTATCAGTGTGATAGGCATATGTCGAGCGTCAATCTTCTTATGTAAACAGAAAAGGGAAGAACCTGCAAAGATCCAATTTATCAGCCGGAAATTTCATTTGAGTAAGTTACGAAAGCACCCACACATTTACCCAACCCATTGCCTAGAGTGTTGGAATGAGAAGACCTTCTTAAGCAAAATAAACGTACAATCGGAACTTGTGTACATGCGACACGTACTGTTGGGACTGACAGGATATTAAATATGAAGCATGATAAACTCATTACCTACTGCATCTTGATAAGAATTCTGATGGACCACAAATCTACCGGAATGCAGCCCTACTATAAAACAGACTGGAGACTAAGACAACATTAAAGTTATGGCTTTTGTATGCAATATTATGTAGTGTACCACTCGTTTTGTTGTAGATATACAGAAAACTTATGGTTGTTCATGTTGCAAAGCGTGAAATTGCCATAAAATAAGATTCCGTTGTACTGCTTAACTCCATAACAAGCCTGCATTTATGCTTGCACACATCACATGTACAAAAAGTGTTGCTGTTGCTGTGAGGTGATGGAAAATGTGCATGCGTATTTTCCCAAAGTAAAAGTCACATGGAGTGCCCAACCAAAGATGATGAAAAACATCCTTGCAAAGCAACAGCCAGCACAAATTGTAAAGTATTTATACATTCACTTGTTTTAACAGGAAACGTACTGCTCACTTCCGTTCCTTTTATAAATATAAACATTTGACAAGTGAGTCATCAAAAAGTTTTCCCCACAAATAAAATTACCTACCAAAAATTGCATTGTGGTACTCACACAACACAGCAAACAGGGCGAGTCCTTATGAATCACTTGTGATGGTACAAAAACAAATAAAAATTTACTGAAATTACCAAAAACCTTAGCTAATTGAAAGCAGCGCGGTCATAAAATGGGTTTACATCGTATGCAGACGCTAGGAATCTCATATACTTTTGGTTCATTCGTTGACATGTTTATTATCGGTTGTTCATCATGAAATGATTTTTTATTCATTTAGTTAGTTTTGCATCAGTACATCATTATTTTCTTTAGCACTTTCAACTGGTGTATATATATGATGAATTCAAGGAGAAAATTCCAGAGTTTAAAAACTAACGAATTGAGACTCCATCAAATGTCACTATGCGCCTTGTAATACCAGCCATGGTTCTCTACGGATTATGTTAATCCCAAGCGCTGCTGAATAATAAGACCCGAAATTGAGCAACCGTGCGACAGGAAGGAAAAGGCGTGTGTGAGTTGTTTGTGCATAACATGTTAACTCTTTTTTTGTAAATGCGTCAACGGTTTTAACCGAAAGCTTTGGTTTTTTGGTGCGTGCCCCCCGTCAGTTCCGCCTTAGGTGCTACTTGCTATGCAGATGTTACTTCTGTTTGTAAATGCAGATATCCTGCTCAAACGGAGCAGTCCCGTTACATCAGTTATGCGTAAACTTCTCATTCAAGTTCACGGATAGTAGGATAAGTTTTCGGAGCTAGAAAACTTGTGTAATATGATACAATAAACAAACCATTCAGCAGAAGGCAGCTATCCTACAAAGCACGGTGCACCTTTTGCAGATATGCTTTTAGATAAAAGCGCACCAATAAGCTAATATAACACATCAAACCATGTTTCTGGGTGCTTATCGTAACATTCATTATGTCACGTCGGATGAAGCTTATCTATGTACACATTCATATGATATGTATGTAGATTCATTTGACAATGAGTGCCAACGGCAAGCATGCATGTATGATGCCGCTCTGTCTGACACTGCATAGTTGGCTTTGCTTATTTTTTCAATTCAAATGTTTTCTGCTCCAACTCCAGCTCCTCAGAAAAAAAATGTCGGGAAGTAACGGAGAAACCCCGAAGTCGACAGACTGGGAATAAAAAAGGCTCAACTGGAGTCAATCTTCAAATAATAAGCATTAACTTTCTTTATATGTACCCACTCCACAATGATGCTTGTGTGTGTTATGTTGTATTGCTATATAGTTTCATATATACATACCATATCAAGTTAAATTTAGAAGGGTTCAGTTTACTCTTTTACAACCATCCATTTCTAAAGTCCATATGCCTCAGTTTACCGTTTTCATACACACGCTCAAAACAGCATATTTATTTAAATGAAGTTCATTTCACAGCAAAGAACTAAGTATGTATCTCTGTCTTCCTATTTTTTACTGCTTATTGAATTACCTAAATGTTCTGTGTACAATGTACACTTTACTTAACTTACATACTTGTTTTGAACCTACCAAGACGAAGAAGCATTTTCTTTTTTATGCACCTTCTCTCTCCGCTTATTCACATTACTCCATACACTGATTGAATGAACGCATACGCATAGCATGAGCTTGAGCTCATCTTCTTCATTTCGAATGTTTACTTACTGACGACGACGATTTTTAAAATTGTGTATAACAGCCTAGGCTGGCTTGGTGTGGCGATCTATATGAGAAACGAGGCTTCTGCTTCTTTAACTGACTGGCATTACTGTTACTTCTCACAAGCAGTAAGATCAGAATACAGTAAAGGTCTCAAAAGGTTTGTGTCATATTGGGTCTCATCATCATCATCAGTTTTTATGATCACTGGGTAGTTGTTCCTTTTCTGCCGAGACGCGTCTGTTTTGATCATTATGGAAAGTCGTTCTGCTGGAAGACGAGTTTTAATAACAAACTCGTCAGATCTTTGAGCACAGAGCCCCTTGCTGGTTTCTCCCATTCCAAGAGAACTCACATACAACGTAAAGTGATAGCATTGTCATGCGAATCAAAGAGTTGGTTGGTTAAGATTAAAATTAAAAGGAAGCTTGAGATTAAAGAAGAGCACTCATATATTAAAACTTTGGTATCATCAACCCCATTGGTGAGAGAACTCTTTGCATCTGATTGTGCTCTGATTTTGTAGTTTTGTGATTTTAATAGCTGAGTGAACTCTTAAAAATACTCAGGGTGTATCGTCAAGAGAAGATGGATAGATATTAATTCATTTTTCCATTTCGCTGATTGACGCTCCTGATCTTTATTGCTTTCATGAAGTCGAGGTAGCCCACTTTTATTCAGTATGAATTACCGTGTTTTTCCTCGTTTGCAGTCATCTTGCAGTGTGGGACAGTTCAGCCAGCTCTTTTGGTCTTTTAAGTGTAGTCAAATTAAGAAAAGTGAATCCATGGTGGAGTCGTAAAGATGATGCTTTATGAACTTGTCCATGTAATAAATAAGTTTGGATTGAGGGAAATCCTATGAAAAGCTGGCAAGCTATCATTTACGAGTTCAGACTTGCCCGATCGTTGGCAGTAAACAGATGTCATCGCGGCAATTGAGTGTAAGTGATTTAATTATGGAGTAAATTAAAACTCACCTGAGCTCTAAGGTTTAAGGTTAATATCCTTAATGTTAGAAGTGAATTCATTATCAGGCATAAAACGTGTATAAAACAAAGGTAATACAAGCTTTTTAAGATTTTCATGGGGGAGTTGTCTACTGACTTTGATTTTTCATTTAACGATTACTTTTGTGTGTTACCTGCATGTTCAATTTTACGTGTGAAATATTACTCTATTAAAATATAAGGCGTGTGTCTTCCTTTGACTTTTACTGTGTCTTTCTGTCTACCACAAGAAAATATTTAGAGGCAATTTAGTAAGCGTCTGAGAAAAATGACATCATGTTTCTGCTTCTTCACAATGCAGACAAAGTAGATGTTCTTGTTGTTGTGTCTCTTCTATCTAGTACCATTCCGATCTCATTCATGCAACAAAGCTACAGTTGAGCAACTCTCTGGACGCTCAAGCTCAAGTGAGTGTCCGTGACCTACGCATGCAAGTTTCAAATTATACCTGTGCTGCAGATTAAAAACGGCAAGTGCCAAGGTAAGGTAGGAGCGGCTCATTGTTTAATTAGAAACTTGTTTGGTGCAAGTTTTACCCTCCTATTTTTAAGATGCAAGGAATTAATGAATTCATAAATCTCGTAGATTGAGAACAAAGGAGTATAACGTTTCAGAATCATTTGGATTAATGTCTCGAGATATGATGGATACTGATCGCTAATAGAAGGAAAAAATGTAATATCTGTGTTGTATAGAAAATGTAGGATTCTTCATTTTGAAATTTTGTACCTTAAAGTACGAACTACGTCATTAATCGTGGATGTTAATTCAAAATTTCAAGGTCGAAAAACGCGTTTTAATAAAATTAGGGCCCACTGTGTTATTGTGAAAGGAGAGAATTTTCTCAGGTTTTCTAGATTTTAAATAAATTTAGACTGTACTCAAATAGTTGTCGAAAGTTGCTTTGAAACTATTATGTCGTCATTGAGGGTGAGAAGTCTGATGAGTTTTTTTATTTAACAATATTGGTGGGAGTGAGCCTGTTTTGATAATAAAGCGCAGATAGGTGGTCTGCAAGGTGTGGACGTGCAAAAAGTACTTAAACTAAGCTTTAAAGCCGAAATTTGAAGTTGCATTATCTATTATTATTCTTGTAGCTATGTTGCATAGAGTGTCTGTTTTTTATATTCATTTACACACCCATAAATCGTAAAGTAGGTGATGAAATATGAGTTGGGATAAAAATTTATAGACTATTTACTAAAAATTTAAAACCAGAAGAGCAAGACTTGCTTTTAGTTGGACCAAATCTTTGCATAGCTATATAGTGAGCATGATCATATTAACGTTAGTCATTTGTTGCACTTTAAAGAAAATCCAATCTAATTTTTAAAACGAAAAGATAAAATGTTGTCAAACAACTTCCGCCAAATGTAAAATTGATCTTTCCAAAAATGGAAACTTTAAAAAGTTTATGAGTAGAAGGTTGAAAATTGATATCACAGAAGCATACAACTTGATCCCATTGCGAGTCTTTTTGACTTCCGAAATATGAAATCAGTGTCAGACTAAGCAGGTAATGAAAACACTTTGTACCTCTGTGAACTAGTTTCTCAGACGTGCCGAGGTGTGTAGTGGGTCCATTGTGGGTAGGAATTGTGAGCTCATGTAGCCAGATTTGATAGCTTTATGAATAATCAATATGAAAGGTGGGTTAAAACTGAATTAGTATTGCCTGTATTGCTAACCGTAGAGCAAGTAGGTTTGACTAAATTATTGGACAGTCTGAGAAGTGTATTTAACAAACTTTTATAGTAGTGGTCGTACTCTTACATGATGAGCACATACTCACGATGGCTTTATAAGCCTCAAAGATTAATCGGAACAAAAAAGAGTTAGCAGAGTAATTCGTGTATGCAAATTAGATATCAGTACCAAACTGTAATTTGTAATACGCACTATCTGCTGACTTTTGCTTCTCTAAATAATGTCTAGAACTAAAAAACTCTGCTTTGATTGCCATTTCTATGTATGGAGGATGAAAAGAATAAATTAATTAGAAACCTACAATTAATTGCTGGCCCTGTGGCAAACGATGGCATGTGTCAGTCAAGTGTGCTAAAGGGCTAACATTAACTAATTGGAAGACCTTCCAAAAAGTTATATTTCCTTTTTAAAAATTTTACGCATGTATTGACATTGACTGGCTGGTTATGCTGGCATATATTCTGTCTTGAAATAATATAAAGTTTGTTAAGAACAAAAAATTATGGGAAAAATATCAGAGCCAACTTTAATTTATAAACAATGTACGTTTTTCGTAGTTTGATCTTGTACTTTGTACATGTATACAAGTGTACTTTTAATCTTACACTACTATTCATGTGAGATCAACGACCAACGTAATCAAATCGGGTTAATAACAGCTCTTCAACCCATAAGAGTGTGACTCCAAGCAATATATGTACCTTATCCGTTCGTCTTTGTCAAAAAATGTAGACAGCTCAATGAATTTTCACTGAAAATTTCACAAGTTCTTGGTTTTGATTTGCATTTTATGACGGCACATGTCAACAATAATGAATTGCAAAAATGCTTAAGAAGGAGTAAGATGAAAAAGGAGTGAAAACTAATGAATCTGAGGCTAGTATTACCGCAAAGCGAGTGTTGAAAAGAAGCTAGTAAATACAGTTCAACAACCAACTAGTAATCTACGTTGCTCCCCATGAAATTAAGCATACAACTGTAATTTTAATATTGAACCTGGTAGTGCCACTTTAAAAATCATTTCGTTATATTATGTACAATTTTAAATTTTTGAAATAAATTTTAATCGAGTCATAGTCAAAATACAATTAAGTATTTTTAAGGTATGCCAATTAAATTAGTATTTGTTGATTGTAATGTGTAATAATAATTAGTTATGACAGTTTTATTTCCCCTTTGTTAAACATTGGAATTAAAGAGCATCTTGTTAAAAATGGTTGATGACATAAATATGGCATAACAATCATTATATTTATAATGTTCTGTAGAGAAATTCCTAAACAATTTTCATAAATTCTGATTTCAGGTGTAACCATGCTGGGAACTGGTAAAGGTTGTGTCAAGCCACCTGACATAGTGCTTCATGGCTCACACGTTGCTCCTCAACACGCTTTCGTTGAGCGAATGGGTGATGAGGCGGTCTTGCACCCCATTAGTGACCAGACTACAATTGACGGCCGTTTTGTGAAGGGACCGACTCCTTTACATTCAGGTAAAGTATGAGCATATAAAATGTGAGGTGAAATCAAAGGCATGGATCTTTTAATCTAAAAGAACTTTGACTACTTCAAGTCTTTCATCTTCCCTTTCCCAAGTCCTCTCATCCTTTATGTAGTTAACGCCTAGTGAACATCATACATACATTGATTCATCACGGTTATAAATAGCCTGCTGAGAGATAAAATGACTCCCTTATTACATCTCTTAAGGTGATAATGTGAAAAAGCCATTAACATCCTTCAATAATTCTGACTCTGTGAAGTTTCAGCTTGCCAACGTTTTCTTTCACCTGATGCTGCCTCCGTGAAATCTAATCTTGAAAATCAAAACAGTGATAAATACTTATACACACTCATTCCAAACGAGTTGCATGGTATTTTGTAAGCATGTTTTAAGGAAACTCATCGTCTTTTCATGAGAACAAAATACTTTTCATTTTTCTTCGTAACCGAGTTTAATGATGCTCCGCCTCCACCTGTACCATCTGACCGAACAATTCATGCAGTGTCCGCTGTTCCTAACCAGTCGTTTAGGATGTTTCTTTTGTTATATTATCTTTGGAACAACTGATGAACCCTCATAATATATCCTGGTCAGGTAAAATTATCCTCGTAAGCATTCCTCTAACAATGCGGCAATGGTCGGGTTGTAAGCTCAAGATGTTGCTGGTTTTCTAAAAGAAATCCCTAAGTAAATTAGAGGCTGTCATTGCCAAGGTCATCATGTCGTTCAGCTTTGTGAAACCCATTACTTACACTCGTAACGGTGTGTAAATAAGTTTGTAGTAGCCAATTTACGTGCCTGAACATGGCAAAAACTTGTAAAATGGCGTGATTAAACTGAAACAAAAAAGTCGTGAGATAAGTATAGTTACAGGAAATTCCAGGAAGCTTCAGATTTGAAATTCTTAGATGGTTGTATGTTTGCTAGTTAGAGAAAATACTTTTATGTGCTTATTAGAAGTTCATAAAAGTTCGAGAATGTCCAAAGACGAAACAATAGGTTGTAATTTCAGAGGTTTCTATGCATTACAGTGCATTGAGTAATAGGGAAGCAATATTTGACGTTGACAAAACCTTGTTTTACTCCTTTTTTGTATCTTTCTTTATACCTTGTTTGATACTCATTTTATTTTTTCAGTTCAGTGAATCGAAACCCAAAATATAAATAACTTTCAAACTTCCAGCACATGTCAAAGCTTTTCAAGCTTTAAATTTAAATTGTACTGATGAGTCTTGATAACAAATTTGTAGGAGCTCTTATCGCAATCGGAGGCTCTTATTTCTTCCGCTACAATGAAGGATCGCAGCCACTATCCCATCAGCAGCAGCATCAGCAAACACCAAACAACAACGTGAAGCAGTTTTCCATCAACAACTCTGATCAATTCTATTTTGATGAATCGCCGTATGCCGTCGTCAATAATCGAGGTGAGATCTGAAACGAAAAATTCATTACTCTGAAGTCAATTCTCATAAACTTTTACCATTACACATCTAATTGTAGAAATATAATACATTACACGCTCGTTTTCCGTAAGTAAATAGCAGTCAAATACAAATATACCAAAGTAGCAAGTACCAGACACCTTGAGGCTCCAAAATATTTTATTTTCAGTTTTAAAACAAGCTTTTTAATGATTCGAAGAAGGGGTTACTTTTATTTATGTATGAGCTTTCAAATCTATGTGAAATGAACATTAAATAGAATTCCAGCAGCAGTTTCAAACGTCAAATACATGTTTAGCTCCAACATCCGCACCTTGATACCTGAGATCCGAGCATATGTCTCGTACGCGTTCCACATCCCCCTCATAAACTGTTGCGCAAGCAAGGCACAGTTGACTTGGCAAGGGGAAGGTATAAAAACGTGTAAAGGGAAAAATATTTTCAGGTTCAGATTTACAAGTCACGTTATAGACGAAAAGTGTACACTTTGCTATACCTATGTATTTTCTTTTCCTTAGTCAAACTAAAGATATTTAATGTGTATGTACAAAGTACAGGTATTTGGTCGGGGTAAATAGAAAAACATTTCCTAGGTGTGTAGCGTAGCGTAGAACATCCTAGCGTCCAGAAATATCCTTGATGCTCAAGCCGTTCCATAGCTTCAAGGAACTTCAACATCCTCAAGAACATGAAAATGAAATTAACTGCTACCCTTTTAAGAGTTTTTCTCTTCTTTATTGACATAAGGGCTGTTTTACAATGTGAAAATCATGGAGAAAAATTATTGCTGTGGTATGCCTGTATTTTTACTTCAAAATCAACACTAATCCCGTGATGGTTTTAGTACTTTGAAGCTTGAATAAGTTCGGCTTTTCGTGTTGAGGAAGGAGTGAAATGCTGCAATGTTGCTTGACTAGACGTCTGTATATTGAACAAAATACGAAATTGAATAATAAGATTCAAACCAACATGATTTACCGTTTAAATAGTTGATGTTAAAACAAAATTCATAAAAAATCCAGGCACGCACGCACTGTTACCAATAAAATAATGTCTGCTTTTAACTGTTTTCTACGAGAAAGTAGAAGCAACAAAGTTCGTAGCTTGATGTTAGATACTAAGTAAATTATCAAGTCCACATAGACATACAAACAAATACACCAATAATTATTCGTGCGTTCCAAATTAGAATATGATTTTTTCATTCATTTTATTAAGGGCAATAGAAGCATTATTTGGCCAGTGCGTCAGTGTCGGCTGACTTACAAGCATTCCAGAATGATAACATCCTGCAATATTGGATTCTGTTAAAAAAACTCAAAATACTATGGCTGATATCAACGATTAATATGGAAAAGATTTCATTTTATTTTTCATACTTAAACTTTGTAGTAAGCTCACTGCATATTTCACCCAGTCAATGTAAAATGAAAGAAGGGAAATGGTCCAGTGGTATGAATGAAAAATCTGTTTGTAAACAGACATGCTGATAAGAAAGCGATAAGAAATTTCTCTTTGCACAACTTGGGCAAAATAATCTCAAATTGAGTTAGTTAACACGCTGCTGCTGTCAGATCATGTTCGACGAACATCGTATTCGTATTGGTAATCAAATCAGCAATTTATTTTTTTGACTGCGAGACCTACATATAGTGTTAGTGTTACTTCAAATTATTTCTTACTTCTGCAAAAGTTTTCTGTAAAGCTACATATTATTATGGTAATCATTGATACCTTTTAATAAAGGAGAGATTCATAATCAATCCGTTCGTGTAGTTTGAGTAATACGGAGAATCCGATGCATTACTACTTCCATTGGAAAGGGTTGAAAAATAAGAATGCTCAATCTGTCTTAAATTTGACCAGTAAATCATGAGCCATGTGTGTTTAATACTTGAAACATAAAAAAAGAGTTGAAAAATTATTACAATAAAGATCCGTGCTGGTGGGCGCTTTTTGAAGGATTATATTCACACTTCCGTATAAGCATTATTCTTATAAATAAAGATACAACTGGAAGGGTAGTCTCAGATCTTTGTTCCCAACTCCGTTTCATAAAAGTGAGAAGAATGATGTTCGTGTATCTATATATAAAACGTACAGCATTTCTAAGTCTACGGTTATAGAAACATATAATACAGTTAGAATACAGTTTTCTTCATACGTATTTATTTTATGATTCTGATTGACAGAGAAGGGTAATCCTAGCTTCTCGGTTGGAGATGTAAATAAAAACTTGACAATAGAAGAAACCCTCAAGTCATCATCATCTTATCCAACAGCAGGCATAATATCAGATTCTTCAGATAGATTCAGACGGCCCTCTGTCACACCAGGCTTGTCAGAAGATTTTTCCTTGAGTCCTCGCAGCAGCTCTGTTTCAACAACTACAACCACATCTTCGTCATCCCAGCCATCAACAACCTCTGACCCTTTGGACCACCTTCTGCCAGCAACCATTTCAAATGACAGTCCCAACCCGAGTAAAAAATATCGGGATGGACTGGAGAGTGAAAACTTTGTCAACAAACTCGCAAGATTCGAATACCTGGCACATACCCAACATTCTCGACCACCCCCAGAACTACCTTTCCCTACTGTGAACAGTGTACTTTATGGCGATGAGCTGAGTTACAGTGATAACAGTGACACTAACAACGCAAACAAAAGCAAAGGACAATACTCGGACGCTTCATCACCAAAATTCAATGGTGGTGCAATGGCTAAGCCAAGGCCCAGTGTTAGTTTTAATCGAAGCGATCAGGGCTACAACTCCCATTTGTTCTATACTAGCCACAACCACCAAAGTGAAACAATTTCTCTGAATTCCAACACGACTATTGTGTCCACGCCTGAATCCTCCTCGGGAAGTTGTAGCAGCAACAGCAATGCCAATACTGATAGACCCACGTATCGGAGGGCAGCAGGTGGAGGTGTTACATTTTTTGATGATTATGCAAACATAAACGGAGCCCCAAATACCACTCCGTCACCCGCATCAATGGATTATGATGAAGATTCTAGTCTTATCAATCATTATTCTTCATCTATTCCAAGTCCCGACTCACTCAGTTCCATATCAAATCACCGACCTTACTTCTACTCACATAATAGTAGCATGAACAATAATACCAATACAAATTCTAATACATCAAGAACAGTTTCTGATGGAAGTCCAACGATGACCACAAAGTCTGATAAATCATCTTCGCCGGCTGACAGCCAATCCGCTGTGAGCACCATTGATGAGCATGGGCCGTTGACCGGTGAAACCTTGTTGGAAATTCGTAAAAAACAAGTAAGTGTACAAAGATGCTATATGTCGCTGTAAATTTATTTAAGCTACAACGTGCTGGGCTTCATTTTCATCTTGTAACATACATGACATGTTTGACTTACAAAGTATATATTCATGTAGATCAATATTTAGTAATAAAATATAGGATTGTACGTAAATATTTGAAATTCTTCATCTTTGTATGCTCGTCAACCTTCGTTATATTAGCATGGTGTTATTTTCTATATAGTCAAGGTACTCGCCGCAACAACACAATCCTGAGTCTGAATGTCTGGGACTTGAAGAAATTCTTGCAATGTGTGCAGAGTACGAGGAGCAAATAGCAAAGGAGCTTCAGGAGAAAAGAGCAACTGCTGCAGCTCAAACATTGGTAAATATGTCTCGCCTTTTCGTTATGTCATATATTATAATTTCATGACATGCTTATTGTAACGAACTAACTGCTTTATGCTTCAATTGCTGTGATGCAAAAGTGTGAAATTCGGCTTGAACAAAAGTACGTTCAGCTCATGCAGAGTTGTCATTGCATTAATTTTAATTGCATCATTTTCATCTTGAACAGCTCTCCAACGGCTCCGCTAGTCTACCAACAACGTCACAACTTGAAACCAAATCCTTTTCCGAGCAAAGGGGCAACATAACATCTCCCCATGGAAGTACGCCTACAAGTCCCCATTATTACAGCACCGGCAGGTAATGTTCTCACGTGGAAATTTGGTATTGAGTTGCTTACGTGGGGGTACATTATGTATAATATTATGTGTTATGTCTCATCCAAATCATCAATACTATACAACTTGCTCCCACTCATGGCAGACATTTTTTCTAGCGTTTACTTGCATTGTTTACTAATTGGAAATATGAGGAGTCAACTCGGGAAACAGAAGATTAAATGAGTAAAAGTAGTAAAACAGAAGGCTGGTATGCAGGCAGTGTATAGCCAAAAGCAATACGACAAATGCTTTGATAGATAAATAGCCCACCAACCAAGATGCTTTTTGAGAAACCGACACGAT
The DNA here is from genome assembly GCA_001718145.1 of Orchesella cincta. NCBI lineage: Eukaryota > Metazoa > Arthropoda > Collembola > Entomobryomorpha > Orchesellidae > Orchesella > Orchesella cincta. The sequence continues at coordinate 95,682 of LJIJ01000162.1, read as the reverse complement.
TTTAGACTTGCTCTTCCGTTTTAAAAGGCAGCTGCTAATCATAGCTTTGTTTGGTTTCGCCTATCACCTTTGGCGGTAATAATCAATGTTGACTTAGAATACCGGAATTAACGATCCAGGGTGGCTCGTCTTGCGACATTGTCGAAATGTCATTAATATAATTGAGATACAATGATGTAGAATGTATGACATATCGTATTTTTGGGGTATGGTGATATTTCTTCGTTAGATGATCAATGCCACGAAACCCATCTTCCAAAATATGAAGTAAATTGAAAAGAACAGCTAACCATTTATAGGAAGTCTGGAATAAAATCTAATTCAGATTATGTACCACGTGAAGCTGCATTCATTTATGCACCAGAGATGATTTGTAATTAGCCATGCCCCTCTTGGTAATTTCTGCTTGTTTTGAATCCCACAATAGCATACGTTTGTCGGCTTGGCTCGTTAGGATTATAAATTATATCTCGTCAATTAATCTCATTAAAGCACACTCGGTTCTCGATGCACGTAGAACTCATTCATACATTTCTCGGCTCAGCAAAGGGATAAATAACTATGTAACGAGTGTTTTGTTTTATGACAGTCTCACCTAAACCCATCATCCCAACTTTGAAGTAATTAATTGCTATGAGCCAAAACCCCTTGAATGCATTAATACATTCAAGTGCTAAGTACACTCCTTCCCTGACTTTTTGTTATTACCACATTTAAAATTACAAAAGCGTCTCATTCACTGCTTTATAAAAATTAAAACGCTGGACTTCAGTTCAAAAAAGTTGGAGCATTAAAATTTGTGGGTGGGTTCTACCAAAAATCCCTTTCATAGAGCCGCAGTTTTATCAATTTTACAATCTAAAAGGCGACTAGCTTTATTCATTTGTTCCAAGTTCGGGCAAATGGGGTTAAATTCTCTAATAAAATAGATATAGTGAATCTCTATATTTTGAAGTTAAGGGTCAAGTTTAAATTTTCAAATATTTTAAATGAGTTTTATTTTTGTACAGAATCAAGACAAACGGCTCTTTACCCAGAGATCCATCACGAAATGCCTTTCCAACAAATGGAAACGGATCTCCTCAGCAAATTCAGAATTCTTTTTCTCTCTTGGAAATTTCAAAAGAAAGTCCAACATCAACCTCAATTAATTCCAATTCTCAAATGTTTGACGAAATCAACTCAACCAGTCTGACAGCTTCACCGTGTTCACTGAGTAGCTACACGGATGGTAAAAAGTCGTCCTCCTCATCACCTTCCTCTAGCTTATGTACCAGTTTTGCAACAAGTACTCCCATTCCATATTCAAATACAAATGGAACTAATAGCAGTAGCAGCAGTCCTCCAAATAAAAACAGTTGCTCCAGAAATCCGTCTGGAACCCCAACCTCGACTATAGTAGTAAGTCAAAGCGCCAAGAGTCCATATGAAAATCTGTCTATGGCACAAAACCTTGGAGTGAATGGCAAAGTGCAGTTTACTGAAGAGCAGCTGCAACAACAGATTAGAACACCGTTAAGTCCTTCAGGAATTAGGACAACACCGGATTACCACCGGAGGCCTATACTATTAAATTCATCAGATCTCAGTAACGGCAACACCAGCTTCTCACCTTCCCCCAACCATTCATATGGAGATCAGCCGAATGGGCTAAGTAAATCTGGTCTAATTTCTGGCTCCAACAACTCGAGGGTTGGAGACTATCAGAATATAGATAAGATTCAACGTTGTGGAACTCAACAGCAGCAGCAGCAACAACAAAAGTCTAAGCTCTCCGTATCTTTCTCAAATTCCGTCCAGGAATATTACGGGAAAGATGATGAGGATGACAATGATGACGGTAGTGAAACAAGTTCCGACAATGGTTATAATGAGAACGGCCTCGATAACATTTGTAGTGGACCTATTGTTGCTTCCTCCACTGGGGTGGCAGCTGACGCTAGAAACCAATTAAAATTTAATAGACCCGAATCAACCTCCACATCTCCACCATCCATTCTCAGAACGATTTCCACAGAAGTACAAGTGCATGTTCATAACGATAATGGGAAGAGTGGTGATGATGATGATGACGATGATGGTGTTTTCAGCCAGAATAGGAGCAGCAGCAATAGTTGTAGTAATCAACATCCCGATGATAAAACACAAAGCTGTAATAATGATAGCCATGGTCAGACTAATTTAATGGGTGGCGATATGAATGTAAATGAGTTGAGTGAATCGAACCTAAGGAATGAGATTTTAAAATACAATGTGCTAAGTGAAGTGGTAATGGATACTGTCCCGACAAGCCACACTTCCAATACTGCTAACAGCTCATGTAGTAATAATGGCAAGGGTGGTGGCGTCGATGCAGAGAAATCTGGTGCTGTATTAGCATCACCAAAACAAACAGCAACACTTTCAACTTTGCCAAGTTCCAATTGTGTCAATCAAGACCTTTCTCAAAGTTGTATTGGTACTGGGAATACGACTAACACTAGTGGAAAAATTGAAACTGCAGCAGGAGCATCTGCATCTTCGTTATCAACATCATCATCAACAGCAGCATCCCAAACTGTTGTTGGGTCTGGCCCAGAGAATTCGACAACCGTGTCGTCCGCCTTACCATCATCATCTTCTTCACCAGCATTTGCCAAAGTTCATGTAAGTAGTCCAATTTGCCATTTTTATCCTTTGTGTACATAATGTCTGCGATCTGCGAGTCTATTTCGTGAAAAACATGCGTCTACTGCGAGCTAGTCACTGCTACTACATGCATATGCATAATATGCCCATAATTACCACTGTACTGGCTAGATCTTCATGCAAATTTGTTTGTACACAGTAAAGCGCATATCAACTTTCTATGTGTATTCCAATTCCAAACTGAAAGACAAAATATATATGTAATCTGGCTCGTTAGTCTTAGTCATTTTTGCCTGACTTACTTATATCAACCCACAGTATACAATTTCAAACTGGGTTTTTACTTCCATTCATCCTGTGAAACTCCAAGAATTGCACGTTTCTGTGTATTTACATTGACTACATTACATTGGCCATTATAATGGTAAACTTGTTCATTGTGTGTGGTAATGATGCATTTTTCAGCTGCGTCTTGCTCACCAGTCTCAGTCTCTTTTTGATATGTTCATGGCCAAATATCTCACAAACATGAGATTAGTGAGAGGTTTATTGAATGAGTGAAGATCAGGGGGAGTTTCAGAACGTGACATCGATTTGCTTTTGTTTTTTTAGTTATATTTGCATTTTACATATACTTTAGTCGAGGAAACTGTTTGTCGAAGTGCATCAATGTGTTATATTTTCCAACGAGGAGACGAAAGATGAAATGCAAAGTACATAATCGTTGCACAAAGGCCTTCACGTCAAGTACATAAAGCGTCGTTTGACATTCAGCTCAAGTTTTTAGTTGAGTAGTTTTCAGTTCTATTCAAAACCAAACCACCTTATGAGAGTTTTGGTAATAAGCATTCACAATGTTGTTTCAGTTTTGGAAAACTTCACTATGAGTGAAGCCAATAAGTGATTTGAGCCTGTTTATTATGTGCTTTTAAATATGCTTCCGGTGCTTCGTTTGTGTGCTGCATTCTCATGAAATTTCATATATTCGTTTTGAGCAACTCAAACTGTTTCATTTTGTGATTATCTGCCAGGTAAATATGTCACTTGCAAATTGAGTCTTTTCCGTCTCACATCTTTGCTTTTATGTGAGCTACATTGCACAAAGTGCTTTAATAGATCAACAGGTGCTCGTCTTTTTTCAGCGAGAAAGTGAAATCACTCATCGTATCCTCATCATAATGTGTTCAATTTTCTCTTTAATCTGGAAACTTTTTCAGAGCGAGCAGTTGGAGCGGAAACAAAAGTACACCATTAAAATCGAGGAGGATCGTTTGGCCAGTTTGAAAAATGAAATAAGAGAACTGGAACAGCAGGAAATGGAAGGTCTTCGAGAGGTATGCTACTTTTAGTTTTTTTTACAAATTGGCGTGGGTAGTATTAAATGAATGTTTTGCAAGTTGTGATGTAGTTATAAAAGGTATCGTTAGAAGTTGAAATGATATGGTTAAAGTTTACTTTGAAGCTTTATTTCCAAGTATAACGAGGTTTCGTTCATAACCAAATATATGGATAGAGAAAGTTTGCAATGTTAATGTTTGTCTTTTCTTTGAACTAGATGGAAATTGAGAAGGCGCTCCTGATGGGAGAGGAGAAATCGTTTGAAACTCAAATGGAATCTGATAAGCGGGAGCTGTTGGACTTAAAGGAGCGATTGGCTCAAATTGACGATAGCAATCGTAGATGGAGGACTGTCAGTTTGGAGAGAATTGCTGAGTTGAAAACAAAGCTAATGAGTTCAGAGAAAGAGCTTCAGAGGCTGGAAAAGCTTCATGAAGAATTCTGTGGTAGCACTGATGAAGAGACTGTTTTATTGGAACGACTGAAATTCCAGCATGAACTTGTTGAAGGAGATCGCAAGGTAACACTCAGGGTTGCTTTCAAACGTCATTGCATAATAGCAGTAGCCTTCAAAGTTTGTAATAATAATTCAAATACAAATAATGGAATACTGTGGAGCAATGACAGGATGTTGTATAGTATTGATAGAATGAAGATATATATAGATTTCTTTGTACATGACAAGTTTGTGAACTTTTTGATCCTACGAATGCACGTGTTTGATTAATGATGCCATCAAAATACCAAGATGCAAACAAAAAGTGTAACTATTGAAAGTTTGGATTTAGTGTCTCTTGTTTCACTTTAAAGCTTGACTAGCCTTCAGTTACAATGAAGTTTACTGGAGTGAAAACCCATTTATTTTCTATTGAATAATTTCATGAACCGTATATTCAAGGTTCATTAAATATCATGATATACATAATTGTCAAACAATGTCCAATTTTATTCCCTGTCAATTTAGCCGTCTTGTTGAATGATAAAAACAAAAGAACTATTTCCTTCTACTCGAAAATAAAATTCGTTATCAATAGAACTTTCATAAGTTATAAATTAGCGTTAAGAAAGTGAAAAATTGTGCTTTCTCCATATCATTCGTATGCCTGATGTCATTTTATTCTTCGTTGCGTAATTTACAGTTGGTTCTCTCGTAACAATCTGTAGGAAATTTTTATATTAATTTTAAACTAAATGTTATATATTTGTTGTTCTTATGTGAAATGATTAATTTAACTTTTAGGGGTTCGAAGATGCCGAGTTTCACCATATGGAAGAGGAGGTCAACAAAGAAGCTCAACGTGAAGAGCTTACCAAAACGTTAGCAGACATTGGAAGAAAGCTGCTATCTCGTCAATTTCAGTTGGAGCAGCTACGTAGTCATAATCGGATCTCGATAAATTCCTCTGCTAAAGATATTCATAATTTAGAAAAGCGCAGACAGGATTTAATTAGGCAGCTTAGAAAAGTAAGTTTCCGTTTATGTTTCCTTCCTTTATGCATTCCTCCTTCTTAATATAATTTAGCTCTACATTGTTTTTATTTTGTCTGGTTTGTTTGGCTAATTCAGCTTCAGGAATCTTTGAATTCCGGAGGACATTGTAATAACTCTCTTGATAATGGTGCTTTCGAAAATATTTCTGACGATGTGAGTCGGCTTCTAGAAGATTTTCCTATTTTTAGGTTTCTGCGAAATTCACTTACGTATTATTTGTTACTTTTATTTCTTTTCAGAATCGTAATATGGATCTCGAAGACAAACTTAAATCTTTGTACATACTTTTGGAAGCAGCAGGAGAAAATGCAATGCATATTGAACGTGTCAAGTCCAGATCTCCAATTGATCCCGCTTTGGGTGGAATAATGGGCTCAAAGACTTTTGAGACTTTGAGAGAGATTGAAAGAAATCGAGAATATATGTTGAATGAACAAGGTAGAAAAATGCAAATGAACACAAATCTGGAACATTATTCCATACCATTGAAACAAACAACGCATAAAGCTTGAAACAGCTCAAGAACCATCTTGTGAATATCTTTGTAGGTGCGCAAATGTTGGAGGAAGAACGAGCCCGAGTCCGAGAACTCCAAAAGCGAGTACAAGATGCCGTGCGGGAGGAATGGGAAGCCAGTCGAAAGTCTCGTAATAACCAGTGCCACTCTCTAAATTCTGTTGGAAGTGAGGACTCAGGTCAAACCATTTCCGACACTCCGACAGACAGGTAAAATCCAGTCCGTGTTTTATCATCTCTTTCACTCCCCACCGTTTTACTCCATTTACTTACATTTACGTACAACTCTTAAGTTAGCTAAGTAAGTCAGTCACTGTGAGTTTTTATTGCCTTGCACATTTACTTTTCATCAGATAAAATTTCTGTATTAGAAGTAAAAGTGGATGAGCCGATAGCTATCTAAATGGACAAAGTTTGTGGAATTTCCGTTTTTCTCCCCATTCGGAAAGAGATGAAATAGATGATGACAGTAATAATAATGGGAAAAGGTAGCACAATGTTCGGAATTAGGTTCATTCTCTTATGTCATTCCGTGTTTCCACTTATACAACTCTGGTATACTTTTTTATTTTATTGTCTCTATGCATTTCCTCATGATTTCTTGTAATTTTCTCTTTTCTCTTCGGGTTTCCCCACTTTCATCAATTGCAGGTAATTTAGTGGGGAAAAGGGGAAAGAATAAGTAACTCATTTTCTTCCTTTTCAGCTTTTCTGTGTAGTTGGAAAGAGAAGAAAGGAAGTTGCTGCGCTTCACAAGAATCTGTTCAATTACTTCATCAAAATGTATTTCGGCAATAATCATGAATTTCATCTGTATTCCATATTCGTCCTATGATGATTATTTCCCGTATATCAATACGGTTAATGCTGCTGTCAACATTTAATATAATACAGAATGGGTTCTTGGTACTTACTTCATGCATCGAACCCTTTCATACACAATACTACCACCTATGTCTTGCATTACACGCTCGGAAAGCTTTCACCCTTTCCGTTCAATCCCTGCTTTCGTTTAATCTTTTATCTCGTAGCTCTCTATTTTCTATGAACTCTGCATATAAATTGAGATTTAGATTGCTGTGTAAGCAAGACTCTGGAGCTGCGTATTTTTCCATTTTATTTATCCCATTATACTAAGTTCTCTTAAATGGATCATTCTGTACATATTTTCCCCTTTCATTACAAGTATTTCAACACAGCAGGAGTTGCAAAATGAAAAGGAATTGATAGAAAGTAGTACAACAAAATTAATACAAAACGTTTAATACACAGTGATTTTATTTCTTAGGTATTATGTATTGCATCATTTATTGCAAAACACAGAATGAAATCGAGTCTTCTACAGGTAGTTGTACAAGTACGGACAAAGAGAAAGATGAAACTAAGGTAAAGAACCGGAAGTTTGAGTTTCCAAATCGACATTTTACAAAGATTTTTAAACAATCAACTGTCATTCATTTGAATTGAAATTCTGAAGTGAAGTGTAACTTGGCACAAGATGAGTTCCTAAAGTATCTCGCAAAATTTTATTCACGTATTGTTTCCCTTCCAAATAAAGAAGAATACTGACAAACACAATAAAACTTGTAAAAATGTTGGTATAACTGCCGTACTATGAATAGCAAACTAATCGATGCAGCGTTACGGCATGCTCCTTAAGATTATGAATGAAGTGAAGGTTCTTTTCAAACACAAAACAGAACTACTCATGAATATTTTCTATAAATATGTCAAGACGTCCGCATGCTTGAATACAAATATTCTTTGATTGACAATCCCCTTCCATTATCAAAGTAGGAAGAGTACTCGTATGTCCATCTTGATATCCGGTTTTCTTCTCGTGTCAGGAATAACGAATACTGTTCAAAAGAACAAATGGAGAACTGACATGGAAAAAATACCCCTTTACAATTCGCGATCTATGTGGTCCTGTCGTTTATCATTTATTAATACAAGTAGAACATATAGCTTTTGCACTTTATAGCTGTATTTATGGTGCGTGCGAGCATGCAATAGCAAAGTTTGTAGGTTCTAGTGTCGGTAGTACGCATTCTATTGACTGTTATTTGTATAAACACAACTCGTATTATTTTATAGATTGTAAGATTTTTATCGATATTGTAAAAGTGAAAGTTGTTAACCAAGCTTGAACACAAATGTTATGGTTTGTTTGTTTGTCTTTGTAGTACCGGAAGCGGCAGTGGGACAGATGAAACAAATGATACGAAAAGTGGTGCACTCTCCGTCTCCACGACTGATGGCAGTATAGCGTGTCTTCAGAATGATGTTCCTTCAAATGGAGAAAGCAATAGAAAGAACTCATCGGGCGAGTGTGTGAATGGCCAAGATTCATTTGAGCTGTGTCAACAGGTTAGTCAATTGATACAAATATATTTAAATTGTTATTGCAGGTTAATGTTAAGTTTTTAAAGCACAGTGTTTGTATTGAATGGTACTATATTTTCATACGTCATACATATTGCAAATGTTGGATGCGAATACGTATCTTTTAATAAGACGGAAAATTTCGGGGTTACGTCTTGAAAGAGCGACGCGAAGTTAAGCTTTTCTGGAAAGTCTTGATTCAATTTGGCTTCAGTGCAATAACCTCACACGACTCTGTTCCTACGAATTTATTATTTCTCTATTTTTACTTGCATAGAATGACAACCTTTTTCAGGTTGATGAAATCGTGTAGTCTTTTCGTGGATTTCACCACCTTGCTTGTAAAATTTCCCATTTTAAGCTTCGCATTGTCTTGCAATGTTCAAATTAGTTTGTAGTTACCTGCTTATAAATGATGGCCAGATGATCATTTCAGAAATGTTCTCTTGTGCTTACTGCGAACAATTTTACAATGACGTCAGGGAGCATAGATTAGTACTACGTATTTTGTTCATAAATAAAGAGAAAATTTGAATTAGGATTTTGATGTTTAAAAACAAGACTGAAAATCTTTTTGGGTGCACATCAGAATACATACCACCTGCTGAAACTGGTTAAACAACCACAGCTATTCTTCTCACAATAACTCATAGTAATGGAAACTCCACCGCATGCAACCCAACAAGGGAAATCGTAAGTTTTAATTAATTTACGGGAATTTTAATTTGAGTTTTCACCGAAAATCCAATTTGCAATTTATGACGAGTGCGGAAATTTTCGCAATTGCTTCCGGCATGCCTCGTTTTGCGTTTAAAAACCGTAGCTAAAATCCGGTATACAGATGATTACCCTAGCTTTCATGAAAATGTTTCCTTCTCACAGCTGTGTCATTAGCAATGTTTAAAAGAAGCTAATGGGTCCTTCGTCAAATGCCATGAGCATGGTTTGCAAATCTGCCGACTTTCCCTCGAGTTTTGCATGGCCACTGTGTTGGATTTGAGCTACACATGCACAGCTCTTTTGTCTGCGGCTGGGTGTGCCACTCATTCATAATGGAGACGCATGAATTGCTTGCTCTAATTGAATTATTTGAATTATTCTGCCTGTGAAGCTCATTCGGTTAATTAACTTGTGACTATATTGAATTGTGTGTACATGACTTTAGGCTTTGTGTGCTACACTTAAGAAGAAATTTTCCGCTGTTGAACATGAAACAGCTATATATGCTGTGGTGAAAGATTTAATCTTTCACGTAGTCTTCCCTTTTGATAAACCGTTCCGGATTCAAAACATTTGGACTAAATACTCTTCAATTTTATCTGCTACGTTTATACATTATGAATTCTTGCAGTCATGTAATGCTCGCATGCTCAAAGCATCTGAAGAAACCGGATAAAAAATTAGGCTACTCTTATTGAAAGGGGTTTGAACTTATAAATCAGATATTATGCTATCTGGCCGATAAAAATATTTGTAACGAATAACAAATTATGACTGTATCATACGCTTTTCAATACATAATTGCAAGTTACACCGGTTGATCAAAGGATACTATTCATGACTTAACAAGTTTATGATGTCTGAAATAGTGGAGACACTAGACAGTCTGTGAACGAATTGGGAGCAGCAACAGGCATACGCCTCTTTAAAATATTGGTTTGGCGACGGTTGTACCATGGATGGATAATATATGTGAGCAACTGTCAACTGTAGTTTTATTTGGGTTAGATATTCATATTTGTAGCGTTAACAGTTGTCCTGCTGAAATTTCTTGCTGTGTACCGACTTTTGCCATGAACCTGAACTCAGATAAGAATATTTTGGTTGAAAATGAAATGTTAACAAAACTTTAGTCAAGCTTGTAATAGTTGTAAGTTGCAAATTTTCATACAAATATACATTCATCTGCACAATACGCAACTACTGAATAGATTTATGTTTAGAATTATATTAACAACTTTGCCAAAATATGAGACATTCTGAAAATGCGTGTAATATCAAGTTGTCTTGAGAAAAGCACTCAGAAACTCGGGTTTTCAATTCAAGCTAACATATGACATGTGGTTTTACTCCTAAGTGAAAGTGGTAGTAGGTGGTATGCCACACCATGTCTCCATGTCTGTAACCCTTAAAGAATGCGTTCATCAAGTCTGAATTTTTTTGGAGCTAACCTGCGTAGAATCAACACTTGAGTGTTAAATTATTTTGGTATTAAAACTAAGCTTTAAAACATTGTAAATTTTACAACAAAACGTCACAGTGCTATTAACAAATACTCGCTGGCCGAGTCAGAATAAAATACCTTTTACCTATCAATTGTATGAAAGTACACATAAAAAAGATATTTGACTTTTCTCCAAAAATAACCTCATCTGTACGAACTTTCTCCAGGGAATCCCAACTGGTTTTATCATTAAGAAGGCTATTAGGATTCTGATCCGAGATCCCAGCACGTATTCAAACATATGCCTGTCCATACATATTTTTATTAATGGATCCAAGGGTGGGTTTACTCACGGTCAAGTGGGACTGTGCAATGAGCCTTGCGATGAGTCGTAAAAATTCATTGATCTATGATGACAAAGTTTCCCCCTAAAGCTAGCGTGTAACGCACGATATACTTGGGTTGATGTAAGGTGAAATGAGATGACAAGTTGGGAAGTATTTCTGTTGTTGTAATATGTTATACTGCTTATTACAGCAAATCTTATCTTCAGCAAGTAACATAATATATATAAAGCATACATACCATATCAGCAAATCTGAACTATCAACTGCGGTGCCTCCACTAATGGTTATATACTCGATCTAAATCTGCTAAGTGTAAGTTACGATATTGAGCATAATAATTGTGCTTCTGGTTCTTCACTTCAACATCAACTGTAACTTATTATGTTTCATGTCACACACAATTTAGTGAAATTCTGTCGGGGGAATGTCCAATATAGCGGATTTATCTTGTGGAGAGAGACTCAGAAGATGGGAAAGTAGACGCATCACCCCTTGGGTGGTGCATATCGAAGTAGAAAGTTATACTGCATGCATTTCACTGCTTCGCCCTTTTACGTATTTCTGGTTGTTTATATTCAGTCAGTTATTCGAAGAGTCTGACATGGGCAGTAAATGGAAAGGAGAAACTACATACGTGCTTCATCTACGCATTCAGTCAGCATCAGCACGCTCCCGGCTTAGTTGATCATGTTTTAGTGCGCGAGGGGGTGGACAATCGAATCAATACGGGCTACTACTTATATGCTCTTATTCTCGTTTCTTGATTCTTCTCTAAGACGACAGTGAACTGCCATGTACACCTTTTACTCACAGCGAGTCCAAACTTTATTTTCTCCAGAGATTTCTGAAAATGCAATACAGTTGCAGTGATATACTACACGCTAGACATGTCTCCAAGTGTGTCCACTTTACGATCAAACAGACACATCTACCAACCACCATAATACAGACTGGTTGACTTCCCCCTTTTCATCCATTTGGAAGCATCAGAACTGTTTGGACATTGCATTGCTCCGTTTTCTTTTGTAGCCCATGTAAGTGCAAATCTAAGTAGACATGATGAAACTGTGTGGAACTCTATATATATGTGGAGGGATGACATGAAATAATATGCTACAACAGAATAAACTAGTAAATAGCTATATCAACCATTCACGCATCCACAACATTCACATCACCCAACTTCATCATTTCCTCTCTTCGTCTTCTCTCCTTTATACCCTTCCCACTCCACCACCACACAAACACTTGAGATCGTTGTTGATGAGATTTTCCTGTAATTGCTGAAGCTCCTTCATGTAATAGCTATACAAAAGTAGCATGTTACGATGATGCTACTAACGTAGTTTTGTACTTTTAGTAGGAAATGCTTCTTTTTCTCCTTTTTTGTTGAGAATGGAAAGTCAGAAAAAAAACGATCTTGTAGTAGTAACTTGCTACCCATTGTGTGTGTGAGCAAACGTAACACGTATATTTTCTCCAGGAACATGTTTTTTTATGGAATAAATCTTTTCTTTTTTACTTGCCTCGAAATCTTCCCCTACTTGAATGGGACGTTGAAGAGTTTTTGTCTACCTAAATCTGAGTTTTATACGGGAGCTGAATGGGTAGCAGCAAAAGTACAAATATTTCTTGGTATTTTTTAAGAAATAGCAGGGGCATGGCTTTACTCTGGCTTGTGCGAAGAATTGAAATGGGTGTTTGAATTCTTGTAAAACGATTGGAGAAATAATTCTTCGAAATTGATGTGCTAGCTACTAGAATTGAAAATAGATCATTCCTTTTAAAGAGGTGTACACTACAGTCATTATTTGTTCAGAAAGACGCACAACGGAAAATCGTGTAGTTGGCAAAAAAAACTATTTTTCGCAAGCTTTGCACAAATTGTCACGTTGTTTTACACGGAGCATACCAAGCTTTTTCTCTAGTCGAGAATGTCTTACATCTGTAATATTTCAGGCGAGCACTTCTGCCTATGTGCGTTGCATGAATATTATATGGCGTTTCTACTGAGAAATTGCAAAATTTGTTACAACACGTACGATTATAGTAGATTTTTGAAGTAAGAAGTTTGTCTTTAGAATTGTTCCCTGCTTCCTCACCACTTTACTGTCACCGTAGATCGTAGGTTGTAGAGGTAAACAATTTTAGATGGGATGACTTTGCTATGATTATACGGGACATTGTAAATGGATTTCAGAGCAAAAATATATTGGAAGCAGTGTAACCTATGTGGGTGCACAGTTTTTGCTTACCTCCAAGGTAATGTAATACACAAAATGTTCTTTATACAAAAGGGACTGTCAATATACAGTTTTTGAAAGTTTGTTTTGCTTCATTTGAAATAACTAATAGGTGTGTGTAAATTGAGTAAGGATTTTGAAGGTAACGAGGAGACAAACTAAATATCCCTCACTTTCATTTCAACGGGAAGTATTGTTTTGACTTTTTGCTTTTTGGAACATGACCATGCTTTTACTATAGATAGTTGGTTGCTTCACTGACGTTGCCCTAGTTCATCATATCGTACACGTTACCAATGACTAATGAGGTATACACACTAGATAATAAATGGATGGTTAGGAATGAGTTTACGGAATATGAAACACGGTTTATTTTGCAAAACTTTCAGTAATGGCTGCTCTAGGAAAATATACACCCTCCAACAACCCAACCCCGTCCTTCACATACCTACTAGTGCGTTTCCTTTTTGCAAAGCAATATTTATTTTATCATGATGAAGTATTATTTTACAGTTTTGAAAGAGCATTACATTACAGAGGGAATAGTATATTAGCTCTTGCGGTTTACCCAAAGCCGTACCAACTGACTGGAGTAGCATCAAGGTAAAAATATATAACGATGGGATTAGTATATCAACTGCAGCACAGTAGGATTCTCAAAGTAGTAAAACTCATAATAGGACGACTCTAAATAGGTAACTAGTTACGTCCTTATGTCTTCTGCATCAACCATTATATTTGGTTATACAACCATATTAGATTCATGTCTTCGAAAGTAGTCGGCATGTAATGTGGGCCATTATCCTCATCCTCATCAAAACTTTTCCGCTTAATCATTGCCTGCGACATTTACAGATTAGCTGTGGTATTAGTGGTGTGAATAATGTTCAGAATATGTGCTCAAAATTGCATATTAATACACTCAACTACTACTACTGTGGTAGTAATAATCTGGGAAGCAGAATATTGGCAATTTCTTTTTAGAAAATTATACGAGTTCAGGGCAGCAGAGGGAAATTATGGGTTTGTTAGAATTGCCGACCAGATGGGCCAATGCAGATGGTTTAGATTTTGTTGTATGCTTATGCCATGTCCTTACTTTTGATTGGAAGCACTGATAATCGAAATGTTAAGTAAGAATTTGTACGGTAATCAGAAAACGTGCACTTATCTTGGCATTTGTATCTAATAAGTTTGTTGTGTGCAAAAACGTCCACCAAACAGATTTTGAAATCTGACGTAAACTCTTACATAAACTGAAACATGGACATCTCAAAGCGGTATAAAGGAGAGGAGAGATGGAATCAGGAATGGTTGCCAAAAATATAGGTTGTATCTTTTGATACGCTTAAAAATGCTTCGTTGTGGAAGGTCGGCTTGTAATACACGATGCAAAATTTTACCTCTAGTGTTTAAATTATGACCTGATAACCTGACTTGAGCGGCCCGCTTTTCCCTCAACATTAAAATGATTAAGTGTAAACATCCATGCTTACATGATAGAGAAATTTATTGTTGTAGCACATATACAAACACGTATACAGTTTATTGCTTAAATTACTGCTCATTTATAGAGAGTATTATCAAAAGCCATATGAATTGTGAATAGGAGGGTATGTATAACGTAATCTACTTTTTATTATCAACCATTAGTAACCCCGTGCGTGAAATTCCGCCAACTTAAAAAGTCAAAAAATGTGTTACTCAAATTTATAACGTGCAGCTTCAGTAGGCAAGAATAAAAAGCTCCGTGATTTCAGTGTCACATGGTCTGAAATCTGTTGAGATAGTTTCAAAGATGACATTTGAAGCTTCTATTCATGAGCAAGACCATGGTTCAGGATCACGATCGTTTTTTCACATCAAAACTGTTTTGTTTATACATATGATGATTCATGGCGTACCAAGAGCTTTGCTTGGTGACATTAATACATTTCAAAAGTGTAATGGGCGTGTCGGTACTTGACGCAGGAGCAAGTTGTGTCGAAAGTAAAAATCAAGGATATTGATAGAAAAAACTTGTACTATGCAGACGCAGACCTTGGGAAAAGTAATAAAGTTTTGTGCAATTTCCGCCGTTTTTATGAGGTTTGAGGAATTTTTAAATTCTTAATGTTTTTGTCTTGCGATATGATCAAATTGAGGAATATAATGTACCTGCTTTCCAAGACGGATTTAGTAATGAAGTCAACCGCTTTCACCGAATTCACAGCAGGGATCCATTTACCGGAAACTCAATATCATAACAAACAATAGAAATGCTGCTGACATGTCTACAGAATGTATTAGATCACCTTATTTTTCATATTCTGAGAATCATACTTGCGTATCTCTCCTTAAAATTTAATAACGCTGTCGCTTTCCTAATTTATTACACTCTAGTCATTAAACACGGACGGATGGACACTCACATTTCAATAAATATCTCCAACTGCCTCAACTACAGTTTCACTTCATGCATTCGATGACATAATATTGCAAAATATCTTTTTTTCATTTTGTGTGTCCTCTCCTCAGTTTATCAAGTTTAGTTTCTACATTCCTTTGAGAATCAGCAGCCCGCAAATAGCAAAGAAGCGCTTTCATTCTGGCAGGAGATGAAAAACAGCTGCAAGATGTAAAGAAAATCTTTGTGACACCATCGCATCCTCTTTTTTGATTTTTTTGCGTCCTACCTTTATCCGTGTCGTACAGATGTGGTACATGAATGCATACACAAGAGATGGTAATGTGTGATATCTATTCATTGTGCTTAAGCACATCGTTAGTTATTTCCTCCTTAACATGTTTAGTATTAATGTGGCAAAACGAAAAATGATGTTGCATACATTCATACACGTACTCAACACATCTATGTTGAATGAGCAAGTGTGCACTTAATCTTTCACAACGCTTTAAACCTTTTTCATCCTCATGTTTTAGTAATGCAATTCTATCTCTTCGTGGGCATCATATTACTTCCTCCAGTGCAGAAATTCAGGTTTCTGGCCACAGTAGCCAGCCAGTATTGTGGCAGTTGGGAAAAAGTAATCTCTTAAAATTTCATAGTGCTCAGGTTGAACAAAAGATTTTGAGTATGGTTGATCTGCGGTGAATGTATATCTGCCGTGTGAATGAGTACCAGTACCAGTCAGTGCACAAGTAATTATGCCCGATGAGTATTTTCACACGCACCAGTAAATCGCAAGGTTTCCAGCATTTTGTTCCAACAAGCCAGCTATAAGTTGGAATTACGGATTTTCTTTGGAGGAAATTAATATTCTTCATTTGCCCCCAGGAGGCTTGTGCAGTTTAAGTTGGAGTAACTAACTCGTATTAGCCAACCGTGCACTGGTTCTTCTTCTTCTTCTTTTGCATCTTCAAATCCCTCTCTGAAGTAGATCTTCCATAAAATCTGTGTCAGAAGTCGAAGTTAATTTCTGTAATTATTTACGCTGCTAATGAGGATTTTATCTTGAGTTTCTACTCCTCCCATTTCGACTATACACATATTTTTTCGTGTTCCATTACGTCTTTCACTTTCTCAAGACCATGATTGCCTTAAGATGATACTAGCCCCTTTTATTAGAATGTTTGTAAAAGTATGTAGGTGTCAGAGTCAGAGCTAAAACTTCATTACTTCATTCACAAGATTTATTTATCACCTTACGGTTAGGATATTGACGGGGAAGTGTGAGAACAACACCATTGGAGATAAGAACATAAATGTCGTTTTAGTGAAACCAGTTCATTTGCTGACGTGACTACTTTTACTACTTAACTTTCGAACATCTAGATGTCTGATTCGTTTTTCCTCTTGTCATTTATGCTTATAGTCAATAAATCACTCAGGAGAATGCTTAAGGAGCGACGGTGAAAATATTTCGGAAGCCAAAACTTATATGTTCCTTATACACTTCTATATCTGTAGCAGAAGGAAGCAGCAAAAGAAAACATTTCAGTTGACGCTGAGTAATCCTCATTTCACTCGTCTTCCTTCATTCTTTGATTACTCAGTCAGTGCGAAATATCTTCAAGTTTTATTACCGACTGACGACTAAAAGTGAACTATGTAATGTATGCATTAATTATATCGGTGCATGTATTGTATACCCATTGTAAACCTTGTGCCACACACAATTCATCCCACCAGTAGTAAGATTGTCTTGGTATTCGGTTTCATTTTCCGTGCAATTATGTCTTCACCTAATTTACCATGAACTACGATACTACTGTACGAAAATCAACCTTGTTTTGGTGTTTCTCAGTGTTGCGATTAAAGACATCCATTACTGTGCTCAACAATACTGGTAGGTTTGCGGCTGGTTCCTGTGCTTCTTTTTCTATTCTCTCAAGGAATTGTTTCCCCGGCTGTACAAGAATTATAAAGTGTATACTGTGCATTATAAATCCAAATGTAGTATACTACAGCCAGTTTGATTAAGGACCTCCCATCTCGTGCTTGTGTAGTAATAAAAGAGTGAGATCAATTAATTCTAATTCTACCTGACATTTTACGAGAATCTCACATACTTTTATAGACTTGTGGATCATGGCTTAAACTAGAGCCTTCTTCTACAACTGACATACCGTACTAAAGTTTTCTCAGTAAAAGCAAAAATGTCTTTAGTTTGGATGAATATTTTGCGGAGGCCGTCGACGAACCGAAAAGTGAAAGTAAGCACGAATATTTTATACTGCTTTTTGTATGTATGGTGCATTCTCACTGCGTTTTAAGGGTCGTATGTCGTACGTCACATCTTTGTATTCATTTTGTTATCGGGTAACCTACTTGTCTAAAAAACAGAGCAGAAATAATACAATTGTGAAACCTACTCTATTTTTACCTCCATGTTTGGAATAGGTCTAGTGTTTAGTCAAGATGAGAAGAGAAAATTAGTATATAGAGTACACGTAGCATATAGCGTAGAGTTAATTTGTTTTGGTATGTCTTAAACTAATTATTTTCCGAGGCAATTTGTCTTGGTTTACCCCTATTGCCCCAGGAAAACGTTACTAAATTTCAATGAACTGTTTATTATTAGTATTGATTAGGTTGAGAAATGTGTAGTGAATACATATTATAAGTCAGTGTTAATTAAAAACTTCATTCATATATCAGATCGTAACGCGTGCTGTTTCAAACGTCCTACACTCCCTCTCGCTTTTCTGTTAAGTCAAGTGAGCAGGTTTGTTTTATTATTATTCCTTGCCTTTGGCAAAGTGTTTATTTCTTTTTCATTTGCATAAGTGTGAAGTAAGATTTCCTCGTCAAATTGGAAAATACAAATGGTGGTGAGAAACCGTAATGGAAAATAAGGAAAGACAAGAGTGCTGTTGAATGACTGACTGAATTGACTTTCATTTCAGGTCTGTCTGTCTCTCAGCCTGAAGCGAGAGTAAGCTCATCTGACAGTATATACTACTATAATCCAGAATCCCTCATTTCATCACTAAATATCCCATTGATTTACCATTTCAAATGAAATGAAGTGAATTCATAGCTAACAGGCCATATAATACACTGCCTTAATTGAAGTGAAATTATACCCTTGTAGACCTATAGTCATCATTCTTGTTCTTCTTCTTCCTCCTTTGCCCCTTAATTAATAAAGTCAGTCTCTCCGGATGGAATGGAAGAGAAAGAGAGGAATGGCTAATTATATAATTTGCATGCAGCCTGGAGCCTTACTCGCTCACACCAGGACTTACTAAAATTCCACGGTTTCCCATTCATTTGTTCGTTGTGTGTTTTAGCTTACCAATCACAAACTTTTATTGCGTATAACTATGAAACGTCTTTGCTGCATATTTATAACCTTTAGTGATATATAGTATTTTATATGAAACCTAAAATGAGTTAACATTGAAGTCATAGTAGGGTTGAGACCGACACGGAGGGGGAGAAGGTCACTTTGGAAAATGCAGAAAACTCTTGTGTATGAACTTGGCATGAAAAGAGATTGGATAGGTTGGTAATGCATCCTGTTATATCATTTGTAAATCTATTGATTTTAAAGCGGTGGTAGAAAATAAGGGCAAATTGGCTTCATCGTTTGGTGTTAAGGAGACTTGTGAAAGCATAGACATTCTCTGTGTTTCGTAGTACCAACGATATTACCGGAGATAACAAGCAAACTCCCTGTCATGTCAGGGGCACAAGTACAGACATACACATACATATTATGTGTCACGGAGCAACTTTAGCTAAAGCTTAAATATTAAGGAAATCAAGTCAAAATTTACTCTGCTCGGTTAAAGGAGAGAAATGTTAAATGTGATGGGAGCTAACAACCATATACCTACAAGGCGTTGTTTGCTCGTCTTCCTACTTTTTTATGAATCCTGTTCATTCAAAAAAAAACTTTTGCAAAAGAAAAGTAGTAAAACGGGTGTGTAGAGCAAATACTCACATAAAACTCAAATAAAAATCCAAAAGTACTTTTTCTCCAAGTGAAACTAAAAGTGACAGTTTGGTTCCTAAAAGAATACAGTGGTTTGGCCATCTCAAGAAAGTGTATGATGATGACGATGCGGATGAAGAGGTTGGTACATGATGGTAGCTTTACAGTTATGTGTATCTGTCCATGTTTGTAACATTCTTTTACTTCTCTACATTTCATTCCATCAAGCCATAAGCTCAGCTGAATGCAAAACTAAAAACTGGAATAGTAAATATGGTAAATGATCCAAACTTTTTTGCTAACTCTTTTTGATGTTTCCGTTCTAACAAAATTTTATGCTGGATATTGCAACCAGTTTCCGCTTCGTCTTTACACTCTCTTCCCACAAAAAAGGGACACCACTTGTCAATATTGATCTAATTTCATAAAAACGGGTACTGGTTTGTAAGAAGGGCTCAACTACGGAGAAAGGAAAGAAAATCTGAAATCTTTTTTGTGTGTGTCCAAAACATTTCTAGTTTGTTAGCTGTTCCTTTCAATAAACATCACATCACATCACTACCCCTTCCTCTTTGCAAAGCCACTTATCAGATAATTTTTCCGCAGTTTGATTGTAATGCGTCCCTCTTGTTGTTCAAGTACTTTGGGTATGATTATTATTATTATTCCCGTTTTTGTCACTTTTTACTTTGAACGGTATGGGGTGGTAGCGACTAGCCATGTCGTAGAAGTAGACTGGAAAAATAAATAAGTCGGGGAACAGCACGATTTAGTTAGTTGAACCCTATAATAATCATGAAATGTATTCATGAACTATATAGAGTGGCCGGCTTCTAAAGGAAGTTGTAGAAAACTTTGACCATGTCAGATGACAGAGATTTCAGCAGTAGTATTGGCTACTTTCTCTTTATATTCATAATGTCTTCATGTGTACGCACATACTCCCGAGTCCGTGCATTAAGTACTTACATTACAACAATTTTGCTCTCTTCAAGAGTAACGAAACATTACCAAAAGTCCAACGATGCGATGGTGGTGTAGTCTCCCTTTCCTTTATATATCAACTAGTAGCAGTTGCAACGTTAGCTGGCTACTGGATCCGTTTGTCTAATGGCCTTAGCAATGGAAATCTCAATGGTCTCCATTAAAAAGTCATGACCATGAATGACTATTATTTGGATGGACGATATTATTATTCTATTTTTTTACTTGTTACCCGGAATCTTTCAGGCTGCTGCTGTTTCGGAGAACCTACTATTCTAAGTACGTAGTTACAGCTTAAAAGTCTGGCAATGTACTGCTTATGTGATCCTATTGTTCCGATTTTGTACTCCAGTAAGTTGGTTTAAGATTGGGTGGCTCTTCTTCGTGGGCAACGTACTGTATACAATGCAAGAATACTTAATACAGATCTAACGTAAACACAATCTAGTGTCCTTACAGAATTCGTTGAAATGCATTATGCGATACATTATGAATTTAGAAAATCCTAAATATTTAGTAATAAGGACAGCATTTGTATAGAATCTTGTAGTCCCAACTCTTTCATTTACAGAGCGTGGCTGTTGCTGTATAATATATCTGTAGAGCTGGAAAGACAGTGTAAAAATGAGATGGGATACGAGTTTCTGTATATGTACATTGTATTTATTCCGTAAAGTCGTTTTCTGAGCCATTTAATTTATTCTTGTAGTGCTAACGTTCCGTGGTTTATTGTCCGATACTATTGTGTAATGTGCAAGGGAAAGGAAAAAACCAAGACGAATCTTTGTAAATGAAACAGCTTTTTGGACATTAAATGCATTGTCCCAACTGTGCTCTAGATTTTCCCTGTTACTTTGTAACATGACTTAATGTGTGATTTTAGACATCTAAGAAAGGAATTAAGAGATCGCAATGGGCGAATATATTTGGTGTGGTGTCTTACGACAATGTTCTATTTTTATATATATAACACAAACTCTCTCAGTTTGTCTTCAACACAAGTTCCCTTTCAACTTGAAACCAAATCGTTGGTATTTTTAGTATGGTAAATTCTTGCAAGGATGATGGGGTTTTTTAAAGGTACAATAAGTTAAGGATGGTAATTAAGATAAGTCGTTTGATTTAGATGTGGTTTTTAGCTAGAATGAGATATAACTAGTAGTATGTTACTTAATTATGTTAAGTTTGGAGAAAGTTATTCGGTTTTACAACCGAGAAAGCATGGGTCATTTGAAAAAAGTTGGAAATTGGCAATCACAACGACCTGCAATAACCGTAAATATTCAAATTATCAACGTTAGAGTTACTATTTTATAATTAAGAAGTCAGCGTGTCCGTAAAACATAATTGAAACTTTTGGAAATGGACTCCATTCATTTCATTCAGAGCGGAAGTCGGAAGTGTGAAACTATTCCATAATGACTTTTCACGACATGTAGCAGCAGAGGAAAGGAAACAGAGATGAACGATGAAATATGTAATACATGTGCTTACTGTTATGGCTAAGAATGTATCCTTTCATGTTATAGTATAGTGTCAGCTAATTTTACACAAGACATCTCTGCATACTATCCAAAATCCAAATGGAGGTCGTTGTCTTTGTTAACCATGTAAAATTATAAATTACATCACACAACGGATGGATTTTTTTGTTTGACTGTCATGTACAAATGATTATACTGGATGCATATTTATCGTCATAATTCATTATGCATGAAGATTCATTAAATCCTATTTTTATTACTAAGCTGCGAAATTAATGAAGTAGTCAACTCTATTCGAATTGCATTGAATATTTTTGTTTCAGATAGTAAGACACTGCATGTACTTGCCCTCTTCACCAAAGATTTTTGTATGTACGTTGTTGGTGCTAAGTTTCTTCTCGACTGTTTATACTGGCAAAGGACAACTTTAAGAACAACGACACTACGCTGTCGCCAAATAAATACATTGGTGTATTTAGGTATATAATTTTGCTTTAGGTGACTTGACTATAAACGAGATTAGGAAACGAACTAAGGAGCTAAAGTAGCATCGTGTGTGTCGTTTCATTGCTATCACAGAATACGTTTTTTGTAGCTCACGGAAGTATACTTTTTTTTCTATTCCTGTTTGTTTGTAAATTTTTTGAAGCAGTTTTTGCTAACTCTACTGAAGAAATAACAGTTTCAAAGAAAAACTCTCCCCAAATCAGTGATTGCATGGGTTATAGTTTGACATTGTACTTTGCTTTCAGTCTTTTACTTTTTTTATAGTTAGTGAATTTGCAACAGACAGTAAGTAAAGTATGAACCATCTTGATAAATATTCTACTGGAAACGCCTTGTCAAAACTGAATGCTACCAAGGATGTACTATTTGACTGTTTGTATTTGATACAAAATTGGTGGTTAGGTTTGTGTCCCACGTGACCTTTAGTTGTTGGTTTAAAACGATCATTGACTTGTTTTATGGAAGAGAAAGTAAGCTCTGCAATAGCTAAACAGCAAAATGTGCTCCAGGTTCCAAGTGATCTAAAGAACAAAAATGTTGCGGGAGGGGGTTTAAGTGACCCTGGGGTATTTTTTGAAGACAGCATATCCAGTATGATACGACTAGATGAGCTCAAGGAAATCAGGGTATCCGCCTTCTGTTTTTAATCCAGAAATGGAGTTTGGCAGTGAAAAACAACTAACAGGGTCATATCTTTGACTTTTAAGTTAGTTAAAAGCACTCTCATTCCCTTTTCAGGTCCATTCATTTCTTTTGAAGGAGCATCATTATGCTCTTCATCTCTTTAGGTTCACTAAACTTTTCAAGCACAAGTGATACAGACTTGGTTGAATTAAATATTTTTAGCCGCGGAGATTTCTAAAAACTTGCATGCTATCCATATACTCCTCCAACTGAAAACAGTTGTGCTTTTTAAAAACTTTTTTTAACAAACCAAAGAGTAGAGTTAGTTGAGTAACTTTCTCCTATCTCCTTCCTTCTGGATCATAATATATTTAAAACAAAACTTTTTGAAGCAGGAGATTAAATGTAGGATGATGCGGGATAAAATGGAATGAGATGAGATGGTTACGACCTAATCGTATGCATTACACATGTGTATTTGATTGCGGAAAGAATAGGGATATCAACTGTACATACTGTACATGCCATATTAGCTTAGTTTGTGTTTCATGTGTGGATTTGAAATTTTCAAGCCTTTTTTTGTAAGTAGCCAACTTTGTGGAAACTTCATGGGTTACAATATCATCCCATTTGTGGTTTGATCTTGTTGAAAGGCATTTATCAAAACAAAACTGCTTTGTCTTCCCTTTTGGTCGTGATAGTATTATGCCTCTCTTGATGCTGGTGTTTTCATTTTCATGTCCATTGGGAAAATGATCGCAACACTATGTCCTGTCATCATCGGAACATGGGCTTTGCTATTGCCTGTGGTAGCAAAACATGGGTCGGGTTGTTACCAGAATGATTCATTTGTTTGTCCGTCTTAAGAACTGCTAAAAAGGGTTTCGTATTTCGATGTAGGTATACAGGAGTCAACGAAAAGCTGTTCATAAAGACACTATCGCATTGTGTTACACATCCCGGTTGTGTCCTTCATTACACGAGATCTAGATCCTGGTTTATCTTTTGTTCTAGTATTATTTTATGCAGTAAAATAATGCATTCCATTATGCAAACAGGGCAAGTGCAATTATAAAACAAAACATATTTTTGTCTGGGGAATCATGTATAATAATATTACGGCTTCAGTGATAAAGATAACAATGACAATGAGGGAGTTATACATACATTGTAAGGATGAAAGATGAAATGCTACAACCCGTTTTCTTAAAAGAATTGGTCTTTCTATACCTTAAAAACTTCTTAATATACTGGCATGTAACCTTAAGTTTAATGCATGCATTTTATTCTTGAAACAAAAATGTTTAAATTTATGGTATGTTGAGTTGAATAGTCACACCCGAACGTGAAAGATACAGCGAGTAGTAGTTAAATTTAATGATAAAACCCTCCAAAATCCTCCTGTTTGAATGTATGCAGCTATGCAAGTGCATTTCACAAAGCATAAAAGGAAATTTATGATGAGGTAACAGAGTTCCAAAAATGTACATACAAAATTAGGTAATTAGAGCATCAATTGTAAGCTGTAAATAGAGTTTAGAAACAGATTGCATCTGTAATTTCATTTTCTACAAGTCGGATTTTATATTACGGAGGTTACCACATACATGTCTTCAGCCTAGCTTGCGATTCGAAACAGTTGGTTACCTAGATAAAGAATCCTACTGTCTGTGAATAATGGCGTCTCTTCCGGAAGAGTATGAAAATAATTTTGTGATATCAATTCCACCGTGTATGTATGCGCGTGTTTAGCTAACGTCAAATACATAATATTTATTACCATGTATCATTGTATTTGCCTACCCTAATTCCTAAAGGAAACCAGCTTGTTATCTGTTCAAGGTTGAATTTCAACAGTATTTGTATAGAGCCAATCAACTGCAACTGTTGAAAGACTCATTGGAGTGAAATATATCAGCAGTGGAATTGCATGTTTGTGTTGCATGCTGAAGGTTTTGGTATGCAAATGAGTGCATGGAAAAGGCAGATCCAAACCTCACGTGGCATTCGGATTCATTCTGTAATGACTGCTGAGGAGCATATATCTCTTGAATTCATTTTTTGCACTGATATACTTCACGATGCCAATCGTTAGCTGTACCAAAAGTACGCTTCAGCCTACTACAAGGTTGTTACTCGACCGTATGTCAACTTGATGCCTACTCAAAAATACACACTTGAAGTTTCTAGCGTACAGCTAAAGTAAACCTATGATTTGATGAGTCATTTTCACATGAACGGAAATTCGTGTATCCTTTTTCAACATATGATATATATCTCAATCTATAAATATGACCAAAGTGAAGTGAAGTCTGCCAGTATGCCAGTCATTCATAACTTGTCAACTTTTCTGTTTCAACAGTAGATGAAGTGAAGAGAGAAAGAAACCTGAGCTGTAAAATTCACTCACGTACTCATTCTTTTCCCTAGAACTATTGATTATAAAGAATGGATTGGCATAATAACTACTTACGTATATTAATTGTGAGTGACGAGTGAAGCTGAGCGCCCACATGTATGTATGCTTACTGGTTTCTAATTACAACAAATTTGGTATTATCAATTAACGTGCTCCGTTCATGCATGTACTGTAATGAACATAGGTTAACTGTCTGCAGGGTAGCTGGAAAAGTTTGTTGCAAATTATAAATTGAAGTATTTTAAACATTACTTCAAGGTGTGGATTTAGATTCTTTGCATACAAATCCAGGCCATTTCTAATTACCTGGGTTGTTACTTTTGATGTGTTCTAAATTTGAGTAGTCATCCTTATGCGTAGAAATAGAATTTTTTTACGTTGCTGAAAGAATGTCGTGCTAAGTTGGCATAAAGTTGAAGTTGGCGGATTTGAAGCGTCTCTAACTGACAGGCATTTGGTCAATCTTTCGTCGGCTTGAAGATGAGCAACCAATTTCGTATACAAGTATGAAGTTCTGTGATAACTTTTTCGTCCCTCTTGTTGGTAAGATATCCTCTTATCGTTGGTAATCATGTAATAATGTTATTATAGGCTTTAGTAGTATGCATCCCGCCCGACACCACTTTTCCCATTAAGTTTGTTAAGCACATTGGTGTTTGGAGCGTTTTATTGGTAAAGGATATAACTTGAAAAAACTGTGTAGTTTTCCTTCGCTTCAAATCCCACTTCGCTGCTACTTTTTGGTAATAATTCCCTGGTGAAGATTACTCACTTATTTTTTACCAGGCACCTAGCCAAAAGCCGTGACAATCAAGGAATACTGTCATTGCTGTTGTTCCGTGAATGGGATATAAGCTGGTGCACTTCTAGTGCCACTGGGAAATGAAGACAAGTTTTTTTCTCTCTGCAAAACCATCTTGGGAATAGCTATAAAGAGGAGGCCAACGTGAGATAAAAATGGAGTCGAAGTAAAATTGCATCTATTCCATTCAAAAATAAACAGTCCACCTACATTCTTCACTATTACAGAATTTCAGCAGCAGACAAGCGCTACCATCATCGAATGTCTTTTTGCCGTTACGTTCGTCTTGGTGTGGTAGTTTTAGGTCTCATAAGAAGAGTAAATTGGGGCGTTATGATGATGACGACGATGTCAACAGGAATGTAAAATGGACATGAGAATTCTTGTATCCTTTATTATATGGTGGGAGCTCAGCTAACGCTAGTAACACAAATTCCGCTTATACCGATGCATTGGTTTAGTTATGTATTAAGGAAGAATTTGCCAGAATACAGTAAACTCAAAACTGCTATGTGTGCGATAAGTTTATGACGCATAGCTACAATTTTCCTTGTCCCCTTTGTTTACACTGCTATTGCGAAAGTAAATACGTGTCCAAGTCGCAAGTAGTTCAACTTCTTAAGAAACGAAAGGACATGCGCTGCATACATTTTTAAAGATAAAGATCATCCGAAAGGACGGTATTTTATAAAGATAGAATCCAAAGGCAAACATTCGACGTAACTTGGAATTATAAAACCAACAGTTTCAAAATATTTTTCCTCATAATTATTTTATGCGCCTACACCATTTTTTTGTGTTTACGATTTTGGGAAAATGGAAAACATAATACTTTAACATAACAAGCTGTCTCAAAATTTGTTTGCTAGTCATGTGGCAACTGAATTCATATGGACCATCATGGAGCAAGACCAGAATTATACATAATATAAGTATTGCAATCTATTTTATTGCAAACCATGTCCATGAGCATAGGACGGTTGAAGTTTGAAGTATAAATATGATATCTTCTCTGTCGGTTGGCTGTTAAATTATAATTCACTCATGTTTATTTAAACCAGATGCATACAAATGACTTTACCCAATGCAGAAAAATATGGCAATGTTGATGTTAAATGCAATGTTTACCAGGTTTTATAAATTATTACTGATGAGATGATAGCTAACAGTAATTGCATTTTTCTGCCATTCATTGCATTTGTCCTGTGGCAATCATTATTTTGTTTTCCGTCGAAAGAGTGTTATGAGTATACAGATAATATAATTGTGTAATGCACTAGTTGGATTTCAAAATTCTGGCGTTTTTTGAAATTTTCCTAAAATTTTTCCTGAAATTTTATACAAAACGTTACCTACTGTTTTGTAGAGTCATTTTCCTTCATTTTAAAGCGTGAGATTAAAATGCACATGCATGTTCTAGTAGCTTCATCATGTAAAGAATGATAAAAAAGGAGTAGGAATTCCGGCAGCACTTCATGTCAAACATATCACCACAAATAACTTACCGGAGTAGCTACAATAAGGTACTCATAATTCGCCAGCTCCACAAGGATACATCTGACCCTTTTGTGTGATGGGACTGAAAACTTGCATTATTCATACTACCCTTACTGAATCAGTATTTCCTTTGTCTGTGTCACACATGTGAACATAATATACTTATATACAACTTGCTTATTCAGTGTACATGATCGGAAAAATAGAAAAATAAATTATTACTTGTACTTTACTTCTTGTTCTACATGTGACATGTTAACAAAGTTGGGATCAACCTTTGTTCTTCAACATGGTCAAGAGTGAGGACTCTTTAATTCACTGGTTTTAACTAGTCATTCATCCGATATTGTCAACAACATGAAGAGACAAGATACTTGTACATTTGCTTCCTATACTTACTTCCTAGACAAGTGGCATTAGTTTTTTCCTGAGAATACGCTGTTGGGTTCCATAAAACGACAAGTTAATGATATGTACAGTTCTTTGTTGTATCGTCTTTGCTGGCTCATTTTGCTCTTTGCATTCCTCGATGTCCTTGAAGACTTCTGAATACAACGAACATGTGCATGCAGCTGCAAACTTTGCACACTCAAAATGAGATTCTATGAAGAGTATGATCCTGTTACTGCAGCTGTTTTGTACATTATGAAAATCCGCTATTACTATATACGCCTATACATTGGACAGTATGGCACGGTCTACTAGAGTTTATTTAAAATCAAACAGAATGTTTGTATTTTATATGAGAATGGGCATGTTTTCGTCATGCGGATGGGGGGATGTCTGTGCGATAACTCAAACAAAACTAATCCAATTAACTTCAACTTTGGCATACTGATTGTTTAGGTCGAGGGGGACGACCCTATTGATTTTCAGTTAAATCCCGCACTTAATCATAATTAACTAATCATAATTAAGTTTCATCATAGGAATAATATACAATGAAAAAAATGTTCACATTGCCCCATTGAGTCCGGCGCTAATTACAACTGCCATTGGCGTGTAGAATTTGGGATAGTGAAGGAGGATAAGTGACAATTTAAGGAAGATAAGTGACAATTAAGGAAGATAGGTGATAATTAAGGAGAACAAGTGGCAATTAAGGAGCATAAGTGATAATTAAGGAAGTTCAGACATATCTGAGGAGGGTAAACGATAATTAAGGAGGATAAGGGATATTGTTTGATTTTACCCTACTGGCTACCAGCATTTATTTAGCATGTGCACGTATGCACTAATGTATGTATATATATTTTTATGATTCGAGAGATTTTGACTGACGAGTAGTAATGGTCCAATACATTTATTTAGTGGTATATGGGCATCCGTATTGACCTAATAATTACAAACATCCAGGAGGTTGTATTGAATTGAGTGTGTGGTGTATTTTTGCAGATATTTTATTGTGTAGTTGCAATAAATCAATGAAGAACTCGGATATCATTAGAATTTAGCTAAACAAGCCTGAAGAGTAACTAATATAATATTATTCATGCACTTTGCTCTTCAAAACCACAGTCTTATAGCAGCTACCGTGCTTGCCGTGTGCCGGTACCATCACTCAGCCACCTGCACAAAACCTTGCCTTGGAGCAGGTGAATCCCTTGTTAGCTTCTTTGTTTGAAGAGTTTTCGGTGTACATTGTGTATCGTTGCAGGTTGCAATTCCCTATGTAAAAGCCAAATTCAGACGATTGCGAAACAACACTTTTCTTTGAACAAATTACCAGGATACTGATATTCGACACATTTCATATTTTCTGAGAAGTCGGTCAAAGAAATTGAAGCAAAACTTTGGTGTACAATATTTGTGATATTATTGTCTCGTCCTCTTCGCGAAAAAAACTTGGGGATAATATTGAGTAGACTGAAGTGATTTTGTGAAGCTGCCATTGTTATACAATTCTAGCACTCCTGAGGGCTCAATCAAAACTCCAAGCTTTTTATTTTACGGAGACAGAAAACTAAAAAAAGTGGTTCGTTGCCAACTTTTTTTCTAGTGATTTTTTTCTTCGTTGGTTTGGCGGAATAAGTTTGGTCTTCAAAGGTAACCACGCATATTGAATTCAAAGGAAAGGAAACTATTGAAGATTGTAAGGGTTGTTACTGAGATTGCGGAAAACCATGTCGTTCCTTCATTATCCACTTATTGTGCCGTACGAGGTATGAATCCTTTTTACGTTTGTGTCAAGAATCTATAATAATATGAACTTTACGCTGCATGCATTTGAGCTCTATACCTAAACATATGCGGTTGATGTATTTAGATGCATACGGCAAAAGACTATGAAAGATTATGAAAAATAGATATCTGTTGGCGTAACTGCAACTATGACTGTGTAGGTTAATTGTCAATTACGTACTGAGCAGAACCTTTACTAAACAAAATCCTGGTTATATGGATTCATTAGCGGTGGAGACTGATTCAGTCCCTACTTAAAAAATCCTACCGTAAAAATCGAAAGTTAAAATAAAACTAAAATTCTACTGATCGAGTTATTTTTGTTTTTGTGGCTAGAAACTACATATTGAATCAATGACTATGAGTAGTATGAATGCGTAAGTATAAAACTCATAAATTGTATTCATTTCGCAGTCCATTTTCAAGTGACTGCAAATCAGAGTCGCAAGATATGGGATTGAGATACCCGTTTAGAAATATGCTATTTGAGTCTCCGCAACGCACTGTAATCAAGCTGAAAGGCATCATAGGAAGTTCTACTTGAAAATTACATTGTGTCATACCCATTCTCTATATACAGAAAACTACTTTCCACTTTTCTCCGCAATAACAGTGGTTAGGGCTTTGTAGTTGCCTAACTGAAGCCATTTTCTTACCTCTTTTATAAGATATTGCAATTTGTAGAAAGTAGATAGGAAGAATTTACTGCAGCTAAAAAATTCCTGGGAAATAACACCAAAGAAAAAAGGGAAGTAGTAAAGAATGGAATATAATAGCTTAGTGTCTTCTTTTTCTCTCTCTCTCTTCAGTTGCTATATTTTTTGAACACTTTACCATTCAGCTTGTCTGTTGTACTTCTCCTTTTACGAAAAAATAGAACAGTAAATTCGGTGACAAAAATGGGTTTTAGGTTTGTATGAAAGGAAGCCGGAAATGTTATTAGGTATCACATAAAAGCAAAAGAAGATTTTCACGGGCTGGCTTGTGGTGGATAGTTTTGTATCTAGTGAAAACATGAAAGAACGTTGTGAATGTAACTTAAAGCATTTGAAAAAAGTGTTAGAATCACACACTGAGTTTTTATGGGCTGAATTTTCTCCTTTTTCATGCCTTGACTAAAGTGTTTCTCAATTTTACTCAATTCCATATTTGTAGCTTTCCTTATCTCTTTATTTGCAATATTTTACGTATACTTTGTTCATTCTTCTCTTCAACGAAGGTGGCCTGAATGTTGCTACATATTTGATATTGTATTGCATTGCACGTGTTCTGTAGTCAAAGGAAGAGGAGTAGTCCCATTTTGTGGAAAACTCTCAATCCATTTCGTTTTCCTTGCTTGAGTTTTGTTAAACAATCTTTTGGACTATTACTTGGTACTTTGATTGCATGAAGATGGTCAAATTTTTTATGAAGCATTTCAAAGTTTTCTTCATTTTAAAAAGACATTCACTTGTCATCCTGTTATGGTGAAAGATGTGTGTCAACTCTAAAACTTGTACCTTTTATTTGTCTGGGAAAATTCACAAATATATCATACTTTGTTAAGCTAACATATTTAAAGTAATATTTGGAAAGTGTCCATAGACCATACAACGAGAAATTTTAGAAATTGAAGTAGTTTTAGGAAACAAATTGCTGCAAATTTAAACCGCCCTGAAAGGACCTCGTCGTCCTTATAACGTTTAAGAACATATTTAAAGCAAACTCAGTTGAGTGTACTTTGGCTTCATAAATTGTAAATGTTTAGTTTCGGCGATTGGGGAAAATGTCTCGAGACATCGTAGTCGCATATAATATCATATTTTTTAAAAGGTAGGCTACGCTATCTACGTGTCATCTAAAATGAAGTTGCATTTGCATCACATCGCAGAATCGTGTTATGGACCGAGGCCAAGATATCATGTGTCATTGTCATGATTTTGGGGATAAAACCCCTATTTTATATTCCTCTTCAGTAATTTGATGTATGTTGATTTTCTCATATAATATTATGGCATGTGTCGTGTGTGCAATTGGTAGGTCTGGCGAAGGGTGTTCCAGCTACAGATACACAATGGCACACCCATCTACGCATTCTATTATTACGTAGAAAAGCCCTGACTTATCACTTACTATTTTTGGACCTTTGCATTTGGTACGCAAGTATAAATTGTTGTCATCATAATATAAGTGCGCGTGGCTGTGTTGAGATATTTTCATTCACAACATAACCAACGACCAACCCCTCGACACTCACCCAAGAATTACCTTATCTAGGGAAAATACAATCGGCCTAGACCTTGTCATTTCGGCAAGTATTATTTATGCATGCGATATAAATTCTTGAATAATCTGTAGGATGGTATGGTTTACATGACCATCTTCATATGCTATAAATACAGCTCATGTCATCTAAATGCATTTTTCTAAAAGATCACTGAAACTTTTAAAATTAATGGCTAAAACTAAAGTATGAAGTATGAATGCAATTTCTACAAGGATTTTGATATTTGCATGGGATGTGCTAATGTGGTTGTCTTTTACTTTTAGATGCGACAGAAGCAGAAAGAGATGGCTCAGGCCTACGATGATACGCGACCGTTGTCAGACGGTTCGGCTTATGATGATAATTCGCTTGTCATCAGGAGGGACAAACATCGGATTCAGGTAGCGTACTACAGCTAACCATTATTCTTGATTTAACTCTTTAGCATGCAAGTTTCAAAATCCATAAAAGATAATCAAATCCACACAAACTTCGTTACCAATGCCTCGTCTTGCTTTGAGCATTTTCTGGTTCAAAGATATGAGATACTCTGCTTTCTACAGAATCAACTTTGTAATATGATAATCTTTTCTTTATACATTGTCAAGCTTCTATTTGGAAACAGCGCGTTAATTTAACATTAAAAGTCAGGCCAACGAAGTTTACAATGACCTGGTTTATAGTGAAGTTGTAAAAAATGGCCAGTCTTGAATAATGTAGGGAAGTAGGGCTTATCCGCTGCTCAGAATGTCGGGGGATTATGATGCAAACAAATGTTCATTTATTGCAGCATGTGCTGCTACACTTTACTCGGATATAAAACTTGATTTCGATCCAAGATGTCGACATTTCATGTTTCTGTTTAATGTTTGGGCTGCTACCCCGCATGACAATGACAACTTCGTCAGTGCTAAGAAAAATATTCAGCATTAATAGGGAACTCTCAAAATATTATTTATGTTAACAGAAGTCGGCAATTGTAAATACAAAATAAAAAAAATACCAGCTTTGTCTCTGATTAAATCATTAAAGTATTTAGTCAGGATGTATATGCAAAAGTTAATTTAATTCATAAAAATCTTGCAATACGAGAAGCAATTCCGTCAAGAGTGTAATATACGAATTTGCATTTGATAAAATACAATATTAGCTGACGAAAACTTGCCCGTAAGAAAAACTCTTACTTAATCGTCGGACTTGGTTAGTTAGTTTGTTTTATTTATGTTCGTCATGATCGGCAACAAATCTTTGGTTTGGCACACCTAATTTTTCATCATTCTGTTGGCACTCGTACAAGACAACGTCAAAAAAAGTTTTTGCGATTTTTTGTCACAATTGCAACTGTTGGCATCGCATGAGGATATTGTAACAAACTGAAATGAAATATCAGAGCTTATTCGCCATTTTTTTTAAATCATGGAACTTGATATTTTTACTTCTATACCATTCTGCAATGGGTCTAAGAAGTAAGTCTAAATGGTTGATTTTGCATAACTGATTTTTGCAGAATTTAAGAAATTTCGTCTAATATCCTAGTTTAAGGTTAACCAGGGTTTGTCGGACTGATAAATTACAAAAAGATTCAAGCATACAAATAAAATCGATACATGAACTTACTGCTAGTTGAATTTTTATCCTACATAACTCATACATGTTATGACATCTGTAATAACATAAAGTTTACATCATAGAGTAACATTGGGAATTTTTATCTTGTACATTAATCCTGTACTACTTACAAAAGATAAAAATCCTTTCGTCTAGCCTTTTCGGACGTTATGTAAAGCACAAAATTTAGTGTTGTCATTGTCGTCATTAGATGTTTCGGATAACATCATGACTTTGGCGATACATCGATGACAGTTTACCAAGTAGTGTGTATGCACAAAAACTGTCAACAACACCTCCAACGTATCATTACGACGATAAAAATCAAAGCTAGTGGAAACATGTGTGAGCAACCCAACAAACATGTCGGTAAACCTTTCAGTTAGTTCTGTCCGACCATTTTGTCTGAAATTTTGAACCTCAGTTCCAACCCAACCAAAATTAAACGGGGGTTGTGCATAGCGAATCATGTGCAAATTCCTTTATTGTGAGTGGTCTTCTTAGATAAAGATGCGTGGTTAACCCTCGGAGTATATTCGTGAGCTGCCAAAACTTCAGGTTCACGGTCACTGTTCAAATTCTGACTCATAATGTGTAAAGATGTTGTTTTATTTCTATTACGTCAGCTGCAAATCCTTGTAATAATTTACCTCCCATGATGAATCCTGCAATCTGCTTCACTTCAATCATATTGTTGCTAACTTTAACATTTGGGAATACCCAAAAAAATAACCCCTGCAGCAAAGTTTTAAAAAGTTTGAATGTACAGTGACGGATAAAGCAATAGATGTCACATTGTAACCAATGAATTTCTTTTGTAATTATCCGGCTCATAAAATTCTAGCCTTAGGAAAGCATCTCATGTAGCCCCTCGCTTGGCCAAATTATCTTTTCTGGATGAACGAAGATATATAGCGTATATGAGCTTTAATTTGAGCCTTGGGACTTGTTTTTCTATGTGTATTTTTATATTTTTTGTCCTCCCTCAAATAGAATCGACCACTAACCCGGTATCTACCAGTGCGAGGGGATGAAGATCAATTTGACTTGAGGGCACATACCGAGTCATCTGGTCATCAACTGGAGTTATGTCCCCATGTAATCGTGACGAAAACGGCTGCTCGGGGATTTTTATCAAAGCTCGGGAGCAGATTTCACAACTGGAACAAAAGATGGTTTGTCTTCGACAGGGAAACTCGGTCTCTAACCTATTACGCTGACAAAAATGAGAAGAAGTCAAAGCCTAGGGGTGGCGTACATTTCCAGGTACAATGAAAATAATAATGATAATTCTTTATGTTTCTTCTTCCGTTTCCCTTCCATCCATTGGCTACTCCAGGCCTCAAAGATAGAATGACAATGGTGAGCCATTAAAATCATAGTATTTATGGGCCATCCAGGAGATGGTAAATTAACGTGGATAACCCGACAAATTCTTTGGGCATGATTCACTGAGCGAGAAGAACGTGATCCATTAAATTTGTGACGCTAGTGTTCCATCTTTTGATTCATGTTTAACCACCACACAAAAGTCAGCGGGCTGAATGTACAATCTCAACCGTTACTTTGACACACTGTTATGACCATGTACATAAAGCATCTCTTAAACAGTCGAGTATATATCCTTGGAATGGGGCGACGTGTGAAATTTTAAGGGAATGGAAATGGTCAAACTATTATTGATAATGGAATGGGTGTATTAGCTTGCACACTCAAGTTTTAGGATTCGAGATAGTCGTTTAAAGCAATGTAAGAAATTCTCCCAATGGGATTTTATAAATCGCCAAGATTTGCACGTTCATTGTTGCTTTGCATAAAACTTGAGTTTGCTTGGTAGTTAGAAGTAGAGAACTCACGATGCACGTATATTTAGTGAGAATTGGGTTAGTTGTGGTGTAGTTATGGATGTGGGACAATGTAAGTCCTTCGTAGAACCATTTCATTGGATAATTGAGCAATAGGACACATCTCGAAACGATTGGATTTAGCAATTATAGGGGTACCTGAGATGAGATCTTTTTTGTTCACACACTCATGCACACAGTTTGGGCGAGAGTTTTTCATTTCCAGAAATTCGGATGTAAGAAATCGAGTGTTATGATATCGTTCAGTCAAGCATGTATATAACTGAGATGGATAAATTAATGAAAAGTGAATTTCCCATCCAATACTCCCGCACATCAATTCTAATTCATCTTTATTTCGAAAATCAGACTCTTAAATGCAACTATTTCCTTGCAACTGCTCTATCCATGTCAGTTCCATCGAAAAACTATTTTTATCTGGCTCTACACTACTCAAGTGAACTCATTTTGTACATGTGACATGATCCCACAAAAGGAAACGAAAGCTGAACAAATTGGTATTGGAAAATTGAGTAGGAAATTTCCAGATAAAAGATATCGCGTAATAGGAGCAGCAAGCAACACATCTTTTTATGGAAAGTCTCGTGGGTCCACCAGAAAGATATGGTACCGTGTGTATTGTAGGTTTATTCATTCACCGATGCGCGACGGACAATTCGTCTACTCCTATATACATATAATGGCAGTTACCGTAACATTCTGTCTAATACATTTGTATGTGTGTTCCCCAATTGAGGAGATAGAAATGAGAAAAGGAGAGAACACTTAAAAAGGATACTAGAGCACATATATTTTCAAATATTCACATTTTATTTGCCTGTTATGTAATGTCTTTTTGGTAAACGTTTGCAAAGAGGATGTGCAACTGTGTTTAGAGAGATAGTACAAAATAGTTTAACTGTGTTGGATGGAATGGGATGGCAGACAATTTCTATTTCTCCTTCTTTCATGGTGAAATACAATTGCTCCTGGTGTTCTGAACACTAGAAAATGTCAAATATTTTGTTGGAGATAATATTCACAAGTGAGAAATTGGTCGTTATGCTGTATCTTACGTTCTTTCTGGTATGGCAGTAGTTAGTACAAGCTTGAGAGAGAGAAAGGGACTATGTATTGAATTCACGTTCTCCTACTTTCTCATGTCCTGCTGTTCCATACTTATAAAATCACTTCGTATAGTATTCTTTGGCCTAGTGTAGGACAGGACATTCGTTGGTAGGATGGCTCATTCATGGAATTGTGATCTTAAAGCAAAAATGCATGGCACATGTAATGTCAATAAATCAATTTATTGGAGCAATGCTTCTTTCAATATTTCTTTTTCTCGATTTTGTCCCTACAGGCAATTGAAGATGTCTACGTGGACCATTTACACTCCGTGAAATCACCTAATCCAAAACTGACGTTCTGTGTTAAGACGTACAACAGAGTTTTTCATCTTCTTGCCCCCAGCCCAGAGGCAATGCGGATTTGGATTGACATTATTTTCACAGGAGCAGAAGGCTATCAGGAATTTAAATGCCCTTCATAAAGCTATCACAGCCAGTGCCAGTGTGGAAAATGAAGAAAGAAACGTGCGCAGTTTAATTTATTTCGTGTATCATTTGTTATCGTTAGTATAGTAGTTGGGAATTGGATTGGAGGCTCTTTGTGTGGAAGATTGAACACTTTAGGAAAAGCAAAGAAGAGATGTCGTGCAGAGCAGAAATTTTCTAATCCATGACATTTAACATTTTTTTTGCAGGTGCAATATAGCACCGCCGTTTCTTTCTCAATTTGAAATCTCTTTGTCAAGAGACGACGATTTTACTCTTGATATGCTTTCTAACACAAAAAAATAAATGTCGATTGTATAAGAGTTTTTAAACGTGTCAGTTGGGGCAGCAGGCAGCATGTTGAAGTAGAGCTGAGGGTAAAGAGTACAAGGTACATGTGTTTGTGGTGTGGTATCACAAATTGCTGATGTAGCTGAAGAAAGATGGATTTACTTTCCGTCCTTAAAGCACATTTACTTATTTCTTACTTTCTACTTAATTCTTTTAAAAATGAAATAAAATAATAGACATATTGTTCTGGTTAGCTGCTTTGGACTGGCTTGGCTGACCAATTTATTCTAATTTGAATGAAATGTATGTATCACCAGTTCTTTAATCGATAAATGTCGCGTGTGCACACAAAGTTACCGTTTTAATTAAAGTCATCATAAATAACCCGTGAAATGATGACATTTACTACAAAGAGACCGTAGACGCGAAAGGTTATGTAAACTTTTGTAAGTCAAAGGTGATGACGAATTTTTGTCTAATTGTATTGGTCTACTTTGTGACTGCCAGGTCTTGGAAAAACTCTGTATTCTTGCTATGTAAATTGTAAATGAGTGTACGTATGTGTGTAATGAAACAATTTTATACAGCTTAGGTGAAACAAATAAGCTTTCTGAAATTCATCTAACCGGACAATTTATAGTCCTCAACTTTGTTATGCATACCTGTATATGTTAATTATCAGCTATACTACACTGTATATATATATATGTTATGTAAATAAAATATAATTTTATGTATTCTATGCTAGGGAAAAGTTGAATAAATTACTAAGATTATTCGTTTGTAAAAGAATTACATTGTCGGGATTTACGGACGTGGTGAAAGTCGTGTAAATTTTACTTTAAAAAATTTATTTGCATATCATACCGGAGTAATTTAATGTTACAGTTCACAATTAGTCTAGCTAGGCATTATGGAGTATACTTTCAGATTTATAATAATACGTAATATAGCATATAAAAATTTTCTTATGATATTGACTGTCATATATACATTGGCTTACAGCACTGTCAGCAAACTGACTTCATCATCACACCAGCCATTTCAGCAAAAGCTGAAAGATTGTGGTTGTGTTCATATATATCTGTATGTATGCATCTCGATTTCAGTTTCAAACAGCACGTGTATGAATATTCCCTCGAAGCATCAAGCTGAATTCCGTTTGATTATGTTTCCGGAACGCCATACCAGTAGCAAGCAAGGAAGAGATGTGAGGCTGACGTGAACATTTGCTGACTTGACTTTATGATGACACAGCAGAAGAATGAAGAACGCATGTAAGTAGTAAAATAAATCCATTTTTGTGTGCGCATTACTACATATTCTTTTTGGAAAAAGGAAGTCCTGCTTTCTTTCACTAACGGACTCAACTTTCACGCAGTTTAAATGCAGCTGTGATCCTTGTCCATTTTTCAAGGATTTTGTATAACCCATACACACGCGTGGGATGCGACATTGCAAATAAATTGCGTCCTGCGGCAATGTAAGTGAAGCCACTTTTACAATTTAATGCAGTTCATGTAGAATATAAGACAGTTTCTGTCTGCAATCATATTTTGTGTCCTAACATGAGCTTGAATATTCGAAGGTTATGTGAGGATTGAAGAATCATCATACAGACGCGTGTATTTTATTTTGCACTCATCCGCATCCCAATTTCTGAGCTAGAGACTTGAAGATTTGAAAACAAAAGGCAAATACACCACTAGTTTCAACGTTATCTTGTTGTATGTAGGAGGCTACTTTTCACACACTACATTACATATTCCCATTATAAAAATTAATCAGAAATCTTAGATTTTATCCAGTCAACATAGACAGGCACGTTCGTGTATATTCCAGGGAAGCCTGGTTTTCCACACCCACTGCCCGCGACGACAATACCTATCACAGTAGGGAGTCTGGTTCCCATTCCAGAGACCAACGCAGAGCCAGAGTCCCCCTGAAATTTTCACATATATAAGAATATATATACATTATTACAGTTGTTACACAAACAAAAATATACGAGCTGAGACCCATATGTTGACATGAATTTTTCACTGTATTTTCATTTCACACAAGCCAAATCAAATTGTAACAAATCAGTAGAGGCACTCGAGTCCTTTTCATCAGTTTTTCCTACTGACATGACAGTAAGCTAACAAACTGTAAAGAGAGCATTATATTCCCCAAGGCATTTAATTTGTTGGCTTGGGCTGTTCTTCAACCATGAAGTACTTCAGCTTTTCTCCTACTGTGAGTTAATGTGCATTGTAGAAGAAAGTATGAAAAATAGTTTTATATACCCTCATCCCACCCCACGCTTGAATGTATACGTTATACTAGAGTATATTCTAACCAGGATGTAGGTTATGATTGGGGTTTTGTAGATTCTTAACTTTCTTTACGGCAACTATCTTAGAGGCTCACATGAGCCGGATATTTACTTGTCACAGGCAATATAGTTTTATTAACCTGGCAGGAGTCTTTCATTCCTCGCTTGTACCCAGCACACAAATGTCCGAACCCTGGTGACCATTTGGAATTTTGTCTGCGGAACCATTTGGCACATTCCGTGTTACTAAGAATGGGCACACTGACTTTTTGCAGAACCTCAGGATAATAATTGATACCTTTCCCCAGCCCGTTTAAAAGTGAGTGGCAATAACGGGTTTTATAGACAGATACATAGAAGAGTATATAAGTGCAGTGGATTGAATGAGGTCATCCATCGGCCACCAAGTGGGTAGAATATGCAGTCACGTAGCATCCGAGATGGCAGATTTCATACCGGTAGTGGATATAGTAAAAATTCAACACAGACAGACAAAGATAGTTAAGATAGTAAAAAATCATATATTTTATTACGACAGACCATACACACAATCCAATAAGAATGGCGTTCCAAAAACAAGTTGTAATCCATGCGGTCCAACCAAGGTTCGTTCAAATTGGTTAGAGAACAACGTGGTGATAACATAAGGTCCACAGGGGAAGAGTGAGGAGCATCATAAACAACGGCAAGATGAGCACATGGACAAACAAAAAAACAGACAGACACATCTCGCTTAAAACCAAAATCAAACAGAATGACAAGCTCTCCTTTCTCTTGCCAATGATGATGATGGCTGAGTCAGTTTGAGGAAAAATGGTAAATCGCAATGTACAATCGAATGTGTACCTACAAACATATTTCGTGTTTGCTGTACTCCTACAATATACAGGAGCATGATGCTATACGTATGAATTGTTTGTTTTTGTGTAGATAAAATTGGTTGCCTCTTCAAAGGAAATGCTCACATAAAATTCTCATCGAACATAAACATGCCTAGCCCACTGACTGACTTGCTGGAATCTCAAGTAACAAACATAACTAAAGTCATAGTTTGTAACCTACATGCATGTCTGGAAGGCATTACAATATGAAACGCCTACTACTGAGAACCAAGCTGTCTATACACTCATGCTGTGTACATAGTGCAAAATAAGTTTGGATTTTGGTTGTGAGTTGATTACGCTACAACAAGAATACACAAAACCGCAGTGAAAAGGAAGAGGACACACACACAGACGATAAAATTAAATTATAGGCGAAAGCAAAACGGAGCCACACTTAGTTCTCAGCGAAACAGTCAATCTAAAAACTTTCTCCTGGTGCTGTAAACCAGTAACACATATTGCACTGAGTTTCTGTTAATATGGTACGGACTCATGTATTATTACAACATCTGTTGAACTACTAGCTTGCTTCTAATAAAAAGGAGGGAAGAAGCGAGTTAGGCAACTCGTTCTATTATTTATTTCCGATTGATTTCCTCTTATCATTATAATGAGCACACAGAGCAGAAAAGTGGTGAAGTTGCTACACTGTAACTAATGTGTGCATATGATATACCTACGATTCCATCCGTTGGGGGTAATGGGAATGCTAGCAGATTTTCATACTGAGCAATCACCCTTGCTTTTATTTGCTTTCATTAAAACACACTTTCTCCACCAAGCAAAGTTATGCTCACTAATTCCATATTTACTGTGAGTGTACCAATTCAATTTTTATATACTTTCCACAGTGGCGTAAATGTATCTGGCACAAAACCACCATCTTCATTAATGAGATGAAATAGTGTCGTCTAGATTCATTTAATTAAATTTCATTTCAATGCTTTCCCAAAAGTTTGTAAATTACCAATGGTGAAAGTATATCGATTCTATTGTTTTTGCTAGACAATCTGTTGGCACTCGAAAAATATTTTGGTGGAAATTGCGTCGTAATAAAGCAAATTGATTTATCTTCAAAAGTAAATACGTACACTAATGTTATTCACCATTGACATGGGTAAGTAACATAATATCTTTAATACTATTGAACTGATGAAAACTAGATGCGTAAACAAAATTGTAATCAATCACACACGCATGATATATTGCTATACTTTTGTGTGCAATTGCTCACACACACGATTCGATAAAATTCTTCCCCCTCGCAAACACTTTATGCATGCATAGTATTTCCATCAAATCAAGCAAATTATAAAACCATCAATCAAACCAAGAATAAAGAGAGAAGAAGCAAAAGTCGGTACATACACGAAATTCGTTGCCTTTTTCGTGCTTGAAAAAAAATAGCGGATGGCAAGGAAGGAAGAAACTTAAAAATGGACGACTTACTTACCGTCATGAAAATCATGGGCTTGACCCCATCCGTAAACAGTAGCTTTCATCCTTTCCGTTTCCTTCTCGTCATCATCAACAACAATCTCATTCGAATCTGAAAGGCAGGCTGGCCAAACACTGGGACCCCACTCCAAATCCCTCTCCAGTCTCAACAGGGCTATATCATTAACATAGTCTCGGAGTTTGAAGTCCTGATGAAAAATTATGCTTTCTATACCAACATCCACGGCATCCACTGGCCACTCCTGCTCAGACTGG
Organism: Orchesella cincta; assembly: GCA_001718145.1. Taxonomy (NCBI): domain Eukaryota; kingdom Metazoa; phylum Arthropoda; class Collembola; order Entomobryomorpha; family Orchesellidae; genus Orchesella; species Orchesella cincta. Next base: position 53,230 of record LJIJ01000162.1, on the reverse strand, counting down.
TTATATTCCCCTACCGTCGCTTTAATCATGTTCACGCTAAAAAGCCTGACATGTCAACAAAGAAAGAGAGAGAAGGAGAAAAAAAATCAGTAAAGGGGAGAAAAGATAGAAGTCAATTCAGTTTGTTAGTTTGGCAGATTTATATATATGCTTTGCCGAGTATAGCAAACAATGTGCGCCTCGTCACTACTCTACTGGACTGAATGCAGAGATAATATCCCAATACCATATTCCAAAAAACCCTATGTAAACTGAGGGGGTATGAAGGAACATTACGTTTATTTTTTGATGCAGCGAAACTGGGCATTTTTTTGGAAACCCTCTGTAGTGCAGCCTTAGAAAAGGACTTGCAGTGATGAAAACATGCACGAAAAAGAACTTAAATGTTTTTTTTCTAAGTACACATGAAAAGGAGAGGTAGAATGGCGAGAAATGTCGATTCATAAGATCTTATTTTTTTCAAACTACTTCAACTAAAGTCAGGAAAGATGAAGGGAAGAAAAAGGAACGAGGAAAAAGCATTTTCGTTTTCGAGCTTTTTAGCAGCAAAGTTGACAGCTTTGGTATGGATATCTACTAAGGCTTCCTACTTCTTTTTCTGATATGACACTCGGTGATTTTGACTTTTTTTTACGAACTTAAGCACGAATACACAAAAATATCAAAGTTGTCGACCACTTATTTCTGTCTTGTCTTTTTTGTGTCGTCACATACTATTATCGCCTTTCACTTCATTCTTTTTCCTTTCATTTTGGGTTTTCTCGGACATATAACAGAGCGCCTTTCATGAACCAAACTTATTACGTAGCCTTCAGATAGGATTTTCAGCACTCTGTACCTTTTTTTCTCACTTATTAAAAGGAAAGGATGTGGCAAGAGTCTATAGCAGCTATATAAGTACATTAAGTGCTACTTATAACTTGAATACAAACAAAGGAGAAAAGGCCAGAAAAATGTTAGTGTATGTGAGAACAAAAGGGAAGATTTACAGACGTGTCGTTGAGTGACATAAAATGGAAAATAGCCGTCGCTTAGAATTTTAGCCTCTCCTTTAGGAGAAAATCAACATTGCTCACGATGGAGAAAGGTTGGGTTATAAGCTTTTTCTACTTGCAATGACAAATATAATACTGTTTGTCTAAGATAATATCAAGTATTACTGAATTCGTAAGTAGGAAAGAGGCGGACAGAATTAAAAACATGCTATCCTCTTCAATAACTATGGAAGACCATTCAAAGTTACTGTCTCAAAATGTTTGCATTGAGAGAAATAACACTAAAGGTGAGCTGCAATGCGCTGCAAAGTGCAAACACATAACCCGACCGGTGCAATGCCCTCATTTGCTTTATTTTTCAAGTAAACGGGGCATTTTGAAAACTTGAAGTAAGTATTTCACACCTACCTGATGGCACGATTTTTCTCAATCAGAATGGAAAAGTTAAAGTGAAAAAGTAGGCATGTGTGTGTACCTTTGTGACAAACTGGAGCATATTTAGTTGGACTAAATGTATGTAGCTCTACGTGTTCAAAGAATATCAATAGGATATAAAAGAAATAGCGGCCGCAATTTACATAACAGTGCACCAAGTCCACACGTAGCATGAAATCCGAGCCAAAACTTAGATATAATAATACGAGCCAGTTTGAGATTACCCAACCATTACTCTGATAGCTTTCACTTACCCATGTAACATCCCACGGAAGCAATGGCTAGCAGATAAAACATAGCGCTTGTTGATGATGGTACCTAAAACAAATATAAAATGTAACTGTATTACATCATTCATCACATGGAACACTTGCAGCTTTGAGGCGTCTGGGGTACTTGTTGGTGCTGTTTTGAGTCCGAGAGATGCTCAAATAAGCTAGAAATATTCTGCTAGCATTGCATGAGAACATGTTATCTAACTGCATATTGAGCAAGATCGGGCATGTTGAAATATTAATAAAAACAAAAATTGGCAACAATAAAGAAAAAAGATACAAAAAAGTTTTCCTATATTATAGCCTCCTATCTATATGTGATGTATAGGAAATATTGGCATTCGTATTCGTTCATACCTCCACAAAAATGATTATTACTTGTCCTAAACTTTATGGATACTACCCACGGAGCCTCGCCGAAAACAGCATTTTCTCCATTTATAATCCTAGCCTTCCGGGTATCACTAGCAGAGATAGCAACGCTATTGGTGTCACTGGAGCTATAATACTGCTGGGATACTGCCGTCCAATAGTGATCATCATGATGACGCAATAGTTGTAAAGACAAAGGGGTCGGCTGGGATAAGAAAACAGGTCTACCATTTCCGGACGTAGCATAAGGATGGTAGTTCCCACATTCGACATCAGCAACTGAGGATGAGGACGAAATGAACATCATAAAAAATCACGATAAAGAAAGCGGCTTGCCAATGAAAACTGTCATAAAAAAGACTAACAAGGTAACTATCTTTCGTGCCAGGAGAGATACGGGTAACCATTAGTCACATCCTATGTAAAAAAGGGCGCTGAAAAACGTGGTGAACTCTGTTTTCTGTAAAACTGACTTTTCGAATTACTACGAGCGTAATTGAGTCCGCGCGCACGGTGTACAGGTGAAGGTATGAAGGAAGCTATGTTGATAATTTGAATATTATTCGTGTTATTTGATCCTTTTTTGGTAGTTCGGATTTGCACTTGCAGTGCATATTTATAAACATCACTACAGTAGCTTTTAAATGATGTGTCACAAAGCTACGTGTGACGCTTAGGATTGAGCCGTTTCGTTAGCCCTTAAACAATATTTATCCCTTAGCGTTTCTGACTAATGTATTACATGATAATATGTAGTACTTAAATACTAAAAATTAATGAATATATGCTAAGAAAACCATCAAAAACACTATACTGTATGAACTTCTGATAAATTGCCACACATCTAAATTTATTGTATGAAACACAGGTTCAGCGAAGTATTATTGACTACTATAACGCATTTAAAATACGTATTTTAAATACAAGTATTTTGCACAAACATCAACAAATGTTTCCAATTGTTAATTAGTTTTATTTGTACATCACGGTTTTATTATTGCCGTATTATCTATAAACTAGATGGTTTGCCGTCCAAATATGTAGGCTGTACAAGTTTTCACAATAGCAAGATTTATCTATTCGGAATTACAGACTGATTAATGGAACGACTTTCTATAATGTCGTTTCTTAGCATTGAAGATATTTCAGCCACTAAATCGACTAAAAATATGGAATTTTTAGAAAGAAATGTACAGAAATGTACGTGGTAAATTTCTTTACCACTCTGGGTTTATACATTTAATTGAAATACGAATATATAGGGGCTTTTTACTTGTTGTAGCTGTTTTTAGTTATCAATAAAATTTTTGCAGGACTACAATTTTAGTATGTACTGATTTACACAGTTTGTTTTTAACCTGTCTGAACCATGAGCAGCTGGTTTGCCTTCGCTTGTACACCGTGCGCGCGGACTCAATAACGCTCGTAGTAATTCGAAAAGTCAGTTTTACAGAAAACAGAGTTCACCACGTTTTTCGGCGCCCTTTTTTACATAGGAAGTGACTAATGGTTACCCGTATCTCTCCTGGCACGAAAGATAGTTACCTTGTAAGTTTCATTTGTAAAATTATATAAGGAAAAAAAGCATGAATGAGTACACACATTTTTATGTGTATCACATTCCATTTATGTCAAAAAGGAGTAAGATATATCATACAGGAAAAAAGGCTAATAATAATGCCAGGATAGGAGTTTAGCCGAGAAATAAAATGGGGATCTCTACCGTAAAGGAAAAAGGATTCCTTTGACGTATCATCATTTGATGTCTATATGCTACAAGTTTTGAAAAAAATGGAATCCCGTAAAAATCCCGAATATATGCAATCGTCATGTGCAAGCAGTTGAAGAAGAATGATGAGACGAAAGAAGACAAAAAAGTAAAGGGAAAAGAGAGATTTGATTAGCCGGTTGAGTAGACTCACGGTTTGTGATTCCATTAGCACAAGGGATCCACATGACTGCCCAGTAGTATAGGAAGAACGAAACGACAAAATTGTAGCGGTAAAGAAAATTGTAGATATATGGTAAAAGGAATTCACAAGAAAATGATTGAGAGTGGAAAAAGGTTGTCGCAGAAAAAGTCTTGCTCATCATGATGATCATCATCATATATACGTGATTATCCAACGTCTAGTCTTTTAAGTAATAGTAATATCCGATGAGATGAACACTTGATTTTGTTCCTTGTGTAGGAAGGGGATTTTTCCTTTTATCTCATAAGTTACTTGTGTTAGCTGGTGATGACACTGATTCACAAAGGTATCATCTTCAAACCCGGAAGTATTGGTGCTTGGAGTGGTTATATCGTGGACGGCCACGAGTTTACAAGCACCCACTCGTTTTGGATTAATTTAGAGAATTGAATCGAAAAGTCAAAAGGTTTCTTTGTAATGACAAATATCAAGGGTTGATTCAAGGCTGAAGCACGTTATCAGATTAGAAAATACTATCATATTTTTTCACGGTACAATCAATTCACAAGCCGCCAACAAATACGCTCTTGCAATTATTAGGACACTTTCAAAAATAAATTGGACACGTAAGTTTATTATTTGATTAACAACTAATATAGTAGTATAGTGGCAAATTCCTGAGAAATGAAAATGACGTATTGTGTGACTCAAAGTTCAATCAATCAAGAATCATGAAATGACGTATGCATTTTGTTTTTATAGAAGTAGCATCTTTTTCATAATATTAATATGGTATTTTGGTGCTTATATTGCTAATATAAACGGACGACCTATTGAAAGGTATTTAAAATGTTTGTTACCATCAAACCTTATCATTATAAACCCTCTAATCCACCTTCTACAATTATTCAAATAAATTTATTATTGCATTTGTTCATAAAAACCCTACACATAATTTTGTCGTTATATTCTATTAATTGATTTTTCAATTGTTTTTACAACAATTAATATCAATTAATCAGCAGCATTTCCTATAGGTGCAATTGGAGTGGAGGTCAATGTCAACTGGTAGAAGAAGCAAGGTCTACCTTTTAGTATACCTACCAATATGATTGGGAAACACAATAGAATTTAATGGATATTTAAATGAAACATTGTAGCTATAATATCGCGTACGGACAGATGTAAATGGAATCAGCCCATGAGTTATTGGAACATCAAAGCTGGTAAAATAATTGATGTAATAATGAGATTTCGTAGCAATATTACGGAAACCCCTGGTGCTCACTGGTGGGGTAAAGCTGGCTCTTCGGTAAGTTCTCATGAGTTGTTTAGTATCGCTGCAACACGATTAAAATCAATAAAAGGATTGCACTAGCATCGATTAGGTATAATTCCGCCATAAAATTATACCCCGTAGTGACAATTTTGGGTAGGTTTTCTTCCTTTACGATTAGTTTAGTTTAGTAATACCAATGCACTTACCGTTATATGAGTATGCGAATATTACCCTTTTATTTCTACTCGTTACATTTAACATTCAACTATCGTATACGACTGGGTTTGTTAATGTTGCACATTGCATCGTACACTGAAGTGCAGCATTAAGTAATGTTGCTTTTTTATGTGCGTGGGAGGTCGTTGTAAGGATATGTATTTCCGAGTGCTAAAAACTATCACAACGGGTTAGTTTGAGAATGGAAGCTCATATTATGTTCAGGTGCAAGCAAACGTGTGTTACGTTATTTATAAAACTACTGAGTCAAAGGATTCTATTACCAGTTATAGTCAACACTGCTGACTCAACAGAAAACTAAAATTTTACTTGATTTTCAATACTGCCATCTGCAGATTTGACATACATTAATTAGGTTACTGGAATGAATTTGTTAGGGTTCGGGATTTCAGCAGTCGATGCTTATTTGGATTATGGAGGTTGTAAGGTTCACTAATTTATCAAAAAAGCATGCCCATTAAATTTCTACAGTGGCAGTATCGTGATTGGATGTAATCCGAATTCAATATTTATGCTTGTGGAAGCATTTTGGTTGGTTTGACATGAAATTTAGTTTGTTAGTTTAGATGACTTTTACCATGAACAAAAGTTCAAATCTGTCAACTCGCTTGGGGTTTCAAGTGTTTATCTTGTGTACAAAATCATCCATTTATAATTACATACTTGATGTTGCATTCTGATTAAGTTTAGAAGGACTTTATGTGAAATTCCGAGAAAGAAATGACGAGATTCCACTCTAAAATCTTTAAGTAGAGTACATGCGTACAACTCGTCCTTTTTTGTGTTAATAGCATGAATCTTTACATATATATATGAGTACTTAGCGCGGAAATAAACTATATACATGCATATAAATATTTGCATGAAACATCCATACCATTATATATCACAAGAAATAACAATGAAATGGTTCATCCATAAATGTGGAAAGGAAATCCAGTGATACTACCATACCATTGGAGGCACTGGTGCTACAAGAGTAAAGCTTTGTGCAAAAACAGTACAAAGCAACGTAACTTGAAAGGGCTGAGAACTCAGTAGAGTTGAGGCATGTCATAATTTATGTGATGTTTCCATCGACAAAACAGTTAGGGTAACCAGCTTTACTTTTTTCCCTTTTTGCAAAGTTTACTTACCAGTGCTTTCGTGTATTATGCAAAAAATGGTATAATAATGGGATTTCACAGCATGATAGCTTCAAAGATGGCAAAAGATGGAGAAAGGAAGTTTCTACTCCCACCGTATCTCTCTGTATTTTTCCCTTCGAAAATGACTAGCCCAAGTCTTGACTTTTCTTTTATTACATAAACACGGCTTTGTTTGCTTATGCCTCCACACTCTCTCTGATCTCATCCGACAGCACAATGCTGCTGCTCTGCATACTTTCTCTAACAAAAAGTGAAATCATAGCGGATATGAGTTTCTACTTGGTAGATTATTGGCAAATAAAATTCTTGGATGCTTCGTACTCTCTCCTTGCATAGTAAAACATGGTATAAGCTGCTCTCCATTTCTCGGTTGTAAAATCCCTTTTTGGCTCAAAGGCTTGGAGCTGGAGCGAGCTGATTTTACTTTCACCCTACATCAATACATTCAAAATTGCTAGCTGATTGTTATTATCTCCTTACACCACATCTAGACTATTTATAAACGCATTAGCCCGTCGTAATGCCCTCTTTTCGTGATTTTTCTCTGCCTACACTCACTCCTATTGATATGAGATTATGATACACAGGCTATCAACTTACGAATTATTTATGCTTATATGCGTATCATACATGCTAAGTGGTCTTTATGAAAAATCCTCTTTGAGAAAAAAAATCCTTTGCATGACCCTATATTTATGCAGCTTTGAAATGAACGCTCCGAAAATCTTTAGTAAAAATTTTACTTTTAGTCGATCTTTTTTCAAAAATGTAACTTTATTTTTTTCTTTCTTACAGAACAATTTTTTTTGAGAATGAAGCACTCAAAATGATATCGTTAACAATAGATATTCAACATAAATTTTTATCCGTAGTTGGTATGATATAATATATATAGATATTATTACTTAAAAGTTAAATCTCGCATGGACACTTGGATATTGTAATCATAATGCAACAATATCAATCAGATTTTTAGAATAGTTGTTTTTTGCATACTTTCTTCAAATTTTAGATAACCGCATCGAGAGGAAAAATAACTTACAGTAATTTGTATTCATCCTGGAGTCATCAGTACCTACCTACTTTGGAAAAGCAACTAACTACTTATAGAATTCTTACAAACATTAATAAGTTTCTATGTTGTAGACAACAATGATTAACAGGTATTGAAATGGATAGTATTACACAATATATTATATACATTACAGTTAGCGTAGTCGTAGGTCGAGTCCATATAGTACGTACTTTTTGCATTCTTATTCTACACATCGAAATACCATATTATAGTAGAACATGATGGGTGCATGTACAAACGTATGCAATTTAATATAAATACCTAAAATATTACAGGCAAACGCATCTAATGAAATTTTTACAATAAATCCAATATTATTATGTACATGCAAATACGAGGATAAAACTGGCTTGCCTTTTTGATCTATCTGTTTCTCAGTATACAATCAAATACTAGTATAAAATATCTTATGGCCGATATCGATATTTATTACTTAGAAAGTTACGTACTTCTCCAACCCGAGGTTTCTCCTTAATTACCAATTCATTCAGGTTCAGTTCTTCCGCTTTCTATAGTAGAGATGTTGACTGACTGCATCTTAAAAGCGAATCCCAGACACGCAGATATATTATTTCCACTCATTCTTTGTATTCAACAACTTACAATATAACATTCATCACGATAACACATAGTCTACTACATGGTTCATCTTCATTTGGAAACTGATATATCGTCTTTTGAACACAAAAGCCCTTTACACATTCTGATTGTTTGCGTGTTGTATTACAATGTGGATTGAGTTCACTAAAAATAGCCAATGGATGGTTATAGTGGCAACAGAACAACTGAGTGAGTTTAATATAATATGTATGTTTCGACGGAGCACTATTTATCATGTCAACTTGAAGACAAAACTTTGGTCTTTGCTCGCATCCCATTCTCGAGGACGAGGACCGCTGACACAAGTTCGAAGTGAGCCAAGAAGAAGAAGACCTCGTGTGTAGCTACATACCATGTATCAAAATATGGCCAGCTCACCACTGGTCCTTTCCTTGCTAATATGGTGTTTAGGTCTTTGGTGCGTTTCTATATTTCCCAAAAGACACACTACATGGTAGTTATTTTCGCAAAAAGAAAACTGGAAGTGAGACCACAGCCACTTATTTATGAGAATTTTCATTGCATTGAACATTCTTTTCCTGTGCTTTCGTGCGGTAACGGAGGTTTTTATGCTGGATAATAGTTGTTGATGGTCACGTTAGCTATTTTGCCCCACACGGTTTGCCCATAAACGGAGGCTTTGCATGCAACTTTATTTCGCCAAGTAAAGGAAACGGAACAGTTGGGCATTCATTCATAGATTGCTGGTCAAGTATTACTTCCACAGTTTCAAGATTATGGCCTACCAACCAAACCAAACCAAGGCGCGATGAAGCAACAACACTGGACAGGTGTATGTATTGCCCGAGATAACTTAAAGTGCACAGTGCGGTCATCCATAGTAAAGAGATCGTTTTCCCGTTTCCTATTATACTACAGCTATCATCTGAGAGGGTGCTTCTCGCATGGCTCATGGCTCTTTTTTTTATCCATTGACGCTACATCTGAATCATTTGGATTGAAAGTATGGGCTAAGATTTTTACTCGTGAGAAAATCCGAACTTGCATACTTCCCAACTTATATCATTCTGATTCTCAATTCTTTTTTTTTGTCTACTTTTCTGTTTTCATTTTTCTTTTTTCTCGGTTCGTTAAAAAAGTTGGAAAGTAGCCTAGGATGTCTTACTTAGTTCATCTCATCGTAAATACTGAACTTTTATTTCCTCTTTGTGCATTTCGAACTAACGGAATAAGTTTTACTGGGAGCCTAGCGCTTCTACTCTGTCTACATTCTGAGCACACAATATAAACAGTTAAACTGGCCAGATGTAAGATCCCAACTGATTTCTGTTGTGTTTCACCCACAAGTGAAAGTGAGAAACGTAGTCGTCGGTTCTGGGGTATAGACTGCATTATATTCGAACTATCATTTCGGTTTTGGTTATGGTGGTTATAGTCGTGGTCTTCAGCATAGAAAGTTGGAATTGGATTCAAGGAGAAAGTCCCAGAGTTAGCGTGGTGACTAGTGAAGCATTAAGCACACACTGGGAGATTTCTTAGGAGCTTATTTATGGTTCACTGAATTTGCCTTGCTGTTGACTTGTGAATCATCGCTTTCGCCTTTCATTTCGCGGAATGGATGCGTACATACGTATTTTTCTGTACGTCAGTGTGGCTGATACGCTTGAAAACTAGGAGGAAATCTGACCGATTCTTTTTAACAATATCCTTGTTTACATCAACAAGTTTAAGAACGAATTTAAACTGACTTTCAATCTGCGTGGGTTTTCCACTTCAACTCAAAACCAGTGGTCAGTCAAGTTCCTTACAATATTCTATCATACAGGGATCATTTAAACTATTGAAATACATAAAAATACATACATACATGGTTAAATGCTATATATTATGTTTATCTGTATGCATATTTGTCTAACACTAGTATACAGATAACTACTAACCAGCGCACCCAAATTGATCCACTCCTCTTCAATTGTCAACCAACGACAGCAGAGCTGTATAGTATTACAATGCAGATCTATGACTTAGCCAAGTACTGATGCAACAGTTAATAGTTTTTGCGTAAAATGCGACCTTAAATTTTAAACACGATTATTTGTTGTTGTTTTTTCTCATTAAAAAAGTTACCTAACTATGAGATCAGCAGCACTGTTATGAATGCTTCTTGCGTTTGTAACACTTTCCGTGACGCCATATTGTCTTACGGAAAGGGCGACGTACAACATGAGGTTGATTATGATTGTGGAATAGAATCCAAAGACAGCGTTAGACCAACGATGTCCTTTGCTTGACACATGATGTGAGTCTCCATAAGCTCTAGAAGTAGATACGGAAACGGAGTAGCTCGCTTGCGTGATATTCAACAAAACCGTGCCCTCGTGGATACCCTTGGAGTTTTTGACGAAAAACATGTATTCTCCGGCATCTTCGTCTGATACTGTCAAAATGGTCAACACTGCCAAGTAGCAATCTGTCGATCTGTCACTCACCTAGGAAGCAAACAAATATACATTCCAAATGTTACTTGAAATATTTCCATGATATCATATGAAATATTATGCAACCTTAATTGCAACTACTACATCGATGCATAATGGAATTATTAATATATGTATGTTTTGGTATATTGTTTTGTATACACACATCCTTTTAAAAAACTGGGTGCTTGAGTCACTTTAGAAGTGGAGCATATTTTCTTTGTTACATATGAGCTCATTCAAATCAACTTCCACTACACATTCGATTCGTGATAAAATATATGTCATGTTTGTTGGTGAAGGAGAAATGTATGTGTATACGTATAATATGCTACTACTACGCAAGTTATCAAAGAACTAACGATGTGTAAGTATAAGAAGTGTCTTTTAATAGAGCATTTATTGTTGTGCCTTCCTACCAAACAAGAGGTACATTTTGTAAATGGGATGTCTTATACCATATAATATATTGTATGATGAAACGATTCTTAATTCTACTCGAAACTGACAAACCCTTGCAGGGACAGGCTGGGACTTACTTCAGAGAATAAAAGAAACTTTTTGCAAACATGTGGCTTGGCAAATAAGCGAAAGAAAATTATTGCTACTTTTTCATGTCAATGAATAAATAGGAACTGTCACTCCCATCTTGTGAAGAGTGCTTTATTTTTTATAGTCGATTTACTTACATGTGTATGATTATGTTTTCTTGCAACAATTTAAGACCCACATTTACAAAAAGATTTGAAGACTTGAGACAAAGAACGACTTGTGAATGCATGGGCTTTATTCGTCAATTAGTTTCCTGCTACGAAAATTCCTTTCAAAGTTCAAAAACGACGTTAGAGAATTAGTACGATGGTGCATTATAAATATTCATCATAATTACATTCCCCACGACCTCACCAAAAATCGTGGACTATGTTATGCAGTCGTGAACCCAATCTAATAATGTCCTAATTTTGGTTCTGAAGAACATATTAAGGAAGGCAAACATGTACAAAAAATGAACTCTTTAGTTTCAGTATTTCACGAACATTTCTGTGTAAATCAATCAATAAGCCGATTAATGTACAATCACCTTACAGCCCAACCGAAAAGAAAAAAATACTCTCAAAAAGAGTTTATTAAACGTCTGCTAGCATGAGGAATTGAAACTAGTGTGTAGAAACGAGGCAGTTCATTGCACCAATCTAGACCACCACAGACAGATCCAGCAGAGGTTTTCATTCTGATTCATGTAACCACTCTTATTCCTGTCTTCAACATCGCTTCAGTTCCTCCTAGGGAGTCTAGCAAGTTCCTTTCCTTGTATTTTTCGGTGAGAAGTTATGATGAAAGATATACCACATCAAAATCATTACTCCCATTTGTCTCTTTCCTTACCAAAGAAACCGAATCAAACATGAAGTAGTCATCCAACCGTTTTTCTAAGACTTTTACTGGAGCTGTCACTGTTCATATGCTTTTCTCAGTTGTTTATGCCTCCTACTGGCTTCTTTTATTCACAGCTGGAGAATGGTTGATTTTTAGTTAGAAAAGTGAACAATACAGATACAGAAAGGCCTTCAACATTCGATCATTTTATACTTTGCCAAGAGGAATAATAGGAAACATATGCATTCTATGCAATATGCTATATAGTGGTTCGCACGAATCAATCTATTTATATACATCAGGAATTGCAGTAATGTATAGATATAACTACACACTTGTAGTATTAACATAAATAACAACATGCTGAAATATTATAGCAATTTATATGAAGACAGCTGCTCCCGTTAATTTTATTAGTAAAGGCGAAGGCCAGGTTCAGATTCACTACAAGTGCATAAGCATATAGATTGATTTTTATAGAATGAATTATGGAAATATATATGATAGTCTATATAATGCATTAATACAATGTTGTCATCAAATTAATCTACCGACATAAGGTTAATGAAAAGGATTGACTCATTGGCTAAAAACTGTCTAGCTAGGTAGTAGGTAGTTGGCAAAGATTGCAGACAAAACCAAGTATGAATGACTCAAAGTCGCTTCGCAGCTCAACCACTCGCAAGAATTTTTCAAACGAAAACGGTTTGATTCCAAAACCCAAATGATAATGAGTCTCAGAGAGAGAGAGAGAGAACAACTGTGAGGAGCAGATAAAATTTTCATTTTCAGCATGGTTTATGTATGTACTCGCTTCCAGTTTCAGAGAATGACTTCTGTTCTCACACTATGGATTTCCGATACCACGTTTCCGTCTCAAAGTTTAACCAAGTCATGAAACCACATTGTCCCAATCTGCCTTCTCCGCTTTTCTCCAGAGAATGGTTCAGCAGCACGCATGCATGAGTCGGCTCTTATGGATGTAGGAAATTGGCATGGAACGCGGCAGAAAACATTCCGACTTGAGGAAAGAGACGTAGTCAACTTATACTGCTTTTTAGCAAGGCAGCATAACCACCTTAGTTAGGGATGACTTAAATATAAGCACACTGAAGTCAGGCTAAACATAGACAAAAGAGCTGCTTTACCCTTCACGACAGAGTAATCCAAAAGTGGTCTGATTTCCTTTTTGTCCTCCCTTCCTCTCTCTTGCAGTTTTCACATACTTGCGAAAAACCATCAGTGACAAAAAACTTTTTGGAACAATGCCCATCTCAATTTTCATTCCCATTTCCACGGCTCCCTCCTCAGTTTTGGTTTTGTGAAAGAAATGAGACCAAAAAGGAAAGAATTCGCATTCAAAGAATTCAGGTCGATGTGAAGATATGTCGTCGAAAAATAAGTGAAAAAGGATTGAAAGAAAAACGGAAAACTTGAATGAATTCCTTTCTCCAAAGTAAGAGATTCAATGTTCGCCTGTCCAAAACAAACTCTCATTTCTTAAACAACCGTTTCTCCCAGAAGAAAGTACTTGTAGTCTTTGGATTAGTTATGAAAGCACAATAAGGCAAGAGCAAAGCGTGTAACTTTGAATAAGAGTGAACTACCAAACTAAACTAAGACACTATACACTCTCTCCTTACTCTCAAACACATCGCATCAGTTCAGCAGCAGTACTTTGACAAAAAACTTTTCATTATCGCCACACAGACAAAGTTTCCCTCTCAATGTACATGATATCGATAGATAAAGAGTTGTCAACTCTTTTATCTACAATCTCATATGTGTGCTTGGAGTTGGAGACACATTTCATTGTAAACATCGTAAAAGGTTTAATTTACTGGAGATTGTAAAATATATACGGAAGATGGTGAGGAGGACACACAACTATGAAGGGAGAAGGCATGTCAGTTGTTCCAACAACAATAGGAACTTTGAGTACGTTTAATTGTTTTGTAATTTCCTTTGTCCTCCAAATACTTTCAAGAAGGATGTGGCAGAAACTCCCAAAACTCGGGGCTTTAATGGCTTTCTAATTTGTACATAGTATGAAGTATAAACAAAGAATTGCCGATGAACAATTGACCTAAAAATATGCTTTGTGTGTGAATTGAACTTTTAGCACAATACAATGCTATGCATTGTCATGCAAATCCAAGATGTCATTGAAGCTTTCTCAAAACTTTATAATATACGTATGATCCTGGGTAGGTGTATAGATTGATAGCATTGCGTAATTTAAGATGAATTTCAATTTTTCATTCATCTTTATTCAAGCTGTAGATTCATGCAATAATAGTATATGCGTGTATGCAATAATTATAGTAAATAAAGAGATAATAAAAAATTCTAAATTATGCTTCCCAGCAAATTCGTCAGTTGTATTTTAGGTGCAAGTAGTTTAGTGCTTATCATTCATTTGGAACTCCATAACTGTCATTCAATACAACGCCGTGCGCGTAAGTTTATGAGCCAAGCAAAAGTGTGAATTATTAAGGTACGCAGATTTGTAATCAATTCTGAGATATAACAAGTTTGTTGAATTTTTGCAGCGAAAACTGGCCTAGTCAAATGTGTACCAAAAGACGACAACACAAAAAAGTTAATTCATCGATTAGGTAAGACAAGGTTCTATATACGTGACGAGGCTGGAAAGAAAAAAGTTACAAAGTATGAACCAAAAGATGGACTCGACGCACTGAAAGTTAGCTGGGCAGAAGGAAATGGAAAATGTCGTAAATACTCAAAGGACCTACGGATGGCACGAGATCTTAACAAAATAACCACTAACGCCATAATAGCAAAGGGTTTGGAAGATGTTGCAGATAGGCTCAATTTAAGGGAAACTGTTTGTACGTTACAAATCTGAGTTTATCAATTTTACTGTTGAACTCATCTATTTACGTGTATTTAATAAAAATCATTTAAAATGTCATTGTTCTAGACTGGATTGATGCTAAATTTGACTACACTACTGATATATACTATTGGGGAAAAGAGATGAAGGATATTGTGGAATATGGTAATTTTTTCTATCAGCAACCAAGGCCAATTGCTATAGGTGCCCATACTGGCTCAGCAAACACAAACAATCCATACGGTTCGGAAGAGATTTACAACAGAGATTCTGAGTACGGACAATGTCTCACATTCGAACTGCCCTGGAAAAATTTGCCCGAATAGTAAGTATCGAAATGTTACAAGTTTGAGTGAAACTGATTGCTAGAATATTAGATTGCTAGTCATCCTGGGAATAATTGTATGCTAGTGGCTGGCAAGCTAGTTGGAACGAACGAACTTGTATGGGCAGAACGCACAGACGAGTACTCTGTGAGAGTGTGGATCCAGATTGTGAACAAAATAAGAGTAAAAATCCTCACGTTCTCACCGAAGGTAACCTTTTTTCGAAATCTAAATTAATTGAGAAAAAATAATTCTTGGAAAATTGAATGCTGTCTAGTAAAATAAAGGGGCACAAAGATACTTCATACTTCTTACAGACAAGGAATATTATTTCACGGAAGGAAATTGGATTTTTGCAAATAGAAGGTTCATCGTTAACTTTAAACCGGTAGGTACTGCAACTAGCCAGAGGAAATTAAAGCTATTGGTGCTGTTGGCTATACTCTATGAAAATAAAAATTAATTTCAAAGATACAACAGACACTGGCCAAAAAATTTTGCAATGAGCACAAAATGGAACTATTTACCCCTTTGCCGGAGGATGAATGTTTGATTCCTTATTTGAAATTGTGGGCACCAGGTGTGTTTCCTTAATAATTGTTTTTGTAACTGTTAATTGAATGTTAAACTGAAACTCAATCTGTCATTGCTACACATAGTGCTTTCTACCTTCAATTTTTGGACCGATTATATGTATAACGAGCAAACGAAGGTATTTAGTCATAATGGAGCGATTATTCAAGATGGTGCAAACGTGAAACATCAATCCAACTACACTTTTAAATCAGGCAGATCAGACAAGCATGATGACCACATATGTTCCGTTTACCAATGGGCATACGAATTCAAGAATGAGACAAGATGTAAGGGCATCGATTGCGACTGGATGTCATACATGCTTGCCCCTGCCAGTTGCAAAGGCTTCGTTGGAACAATATGCGAACACGTTCCTGCAGATAACACAAGTTTGCCTCCACGTTTCAAACATTAAGCATGTTTTTGATGTGTTACATTTAATCTTCTAATGTTAAAATGTTTCATGTTTTACCCAACAGGAGTTTGTAATTTCGACAGACTTTGGTTGAATAATACTAAGCTTGCTGTGGACTCTACTGCTGTAGTTGAATTCGGATACAAAGGGTCCGGCTTTTGGCGAAGCACATACAAAGTAGATAATTTATAATAACTTCCTCATTATCAATATTCCAGCATTCAAAGCTCTTTAAAATTTTCTTTCTAATTATGTATGTATTTAGCAAACATTTGGTAGCAAAATTTGTGGAGGTGATGCCGCTTCCAAAAGGCAAATGATTGATTGGGAAACAGAATATTGGAAAGTGGATCCAGCCGCAGTTGAATATACTTATGATTATGAAGAAACTTATTGGGTAATCGATGAACAGTTATTTCGAAACGTTGGAAAAGAAGGCAAACTTTGCTCAGTTTCAACTGTAACAAGGGATGGATCCAAAAAAGCGTATAAAAGAGAACTAACGAAAGTTAATTGTAATGAGTGGCACTTTTATCTCTGCGAGTCCATTATGTAAACTAGTATTTAGGTTATAACTAATGATGAAACCTTTTCACCTAAGATTCCTAAAAAATAAACAAAAAATTTTGACCCGAAGAAAAATTAAAATCAAATTAATTTCTTAATGAATATTTTGTAAAGATTTTTGTCTGTTTGTTGGTACATTAATTAATTAGGTAGGAGTAACACATACATTGCGCCTGGACAAATGTTTTATTGTTATCATGCAAGGGCTACCTCGAAAAATGATCTTCTACCTTGAAGCTTTTACCTAAACTGCAGCTTCCAGATCACCGATTACTTCCTACATTATATGCATTGCTATTACAAATGAAAAACTGCAAAAATGCATGCAAGTAATATTTATGAAAGAAACGCTTATAACGCATCTTCCTTTAAGATTTATTCAACTGGTTGGATTATATGCTGGTCCGATGAAACATTTTATACGCAAGCTCATACTTACATTATAATAACGTGAAAAATATTAATACAGCAATTTATTTGCAAAAGCACGGCATAAAAGAGAGCAGTGTATCTTTTGGCTTCATGTACTTCACAACTGAGATGAAAAGAATGGAAAAAGGGGACAGAAAGAGTATTGCTCCGTAGCTGAAACTTTTAGAAAGAGGAAGTGGAGGTGAGTGAGGAAGAAGAGAGAAAGCTAAAGCGAGAGATTCACAGGATGGGTGCAGGATGAAGCTCATAAATTTATGCTTGGCCACGTTTAGCATATTCCAACGAGATATGGAAGATATCATGCTTTGCTTTTACTAAAAAATGAGAAAGTATGAGTTCTAGCTACTGTTTAACAAATTTAGCAGCAGCAGTACATACATGCATGCATCCACACATGAGAATAAAACTGTAGAAAATTCAACAGCACCGAATCTGAATTCAAATTTTCTCAATTATATATAAACTTCACATTCCAGACGTGACGAATACTTAATATGATAAAAAGCAGCTAAATATACCTAGTCCCCTCCAAAGGTATGTAATACACATTAGTCATAGCAGTCTTTGGTGTAGAATATCACGGGTTTTTCCTTTCCCTTCTTCTACAGTCGAGAATCGATAATAGCCTCGTCAGACTAGAGCTATAATAAAAATTGCCACACGGTCGAATGCACAATGACAATTGCCACTTTATTTATGCAATCCTTCGAGAGACATCGCAGTTTCAGCAACCCACTTTAAAACTTGGTTAACCTTTTTGCTGTATCTTAAAGCTTAAAAAGTCTCTCGCTAGAGAATCTGCAGCAAGTTGACATATTTGCATTCTGTTTTATATCTTTTATACGATGCGCAACAACAAATTAATCATGCGAAAATGGTCGGAGACCCCAACTTCAAGCCTGACCTCGAAAAACTCCTGGACCAACCTCGAAATAAAGAAGCAGTGTAGAGCTAAGTCCTGAAGAATTAATCCTTTCGAATTTGTAGGACTAAACACGAAATTGTCTCACCATTACAGAAAAGATGTTGAGAAGAAAGGAGGCTGCAAAATTGCCACTAGAACTCTCAAGTACTTGCCTCCAAATAAACAGGGTCTTTATATATAGTGCTCTTATATATCCTATAGCAGACAGGTTGAAAGGAGCTCTTATCTCTTTCTCTCGTTAGCTTTAAGCTATATTTTCGCACAAAAGTAACCGCAATAACCGTATTGTGCATTATGAAACAGCAGATGAAATTCGCATTCTCTCATTTCTTCACTATGACCAAACCTTTTTCACACCATGAAGACAATGAACGAAACCAACACACTCGTCTTATGCTGCTATGCATAATATCAGCTTAGTTCTTTTATCAAATTTTAATGAAGACAATTTCGACGCAAACCCTTTCTTGGTTTCTGTTTCTGCCCTTCATGTTAACCCTACTCTTTGTTAGCCTACTTTTTCTTGCGTAGGTTCCTTTGTTTCTAGCATCTTTTCTATTTCACAGAGTGCGGTTTGGATTGCCCAGGAGAAACCCTATGATTGCAAAGTTCTTCGGAAATTGCAATTTCCAATGCGCTCCAAGGGAATACTGGATGCCGAAGTAACGAACTCCACCACCAAGACAGTTTAGTTTGCATGCTCAGCCTTATGCTTGAATTATATAGAACAAAACTCTGCAAAAAATTCTTCGTGCATAAAACGCTCAATCCGGATTAATTAAATCAGAGTTCGAGACATCATCATATTCCAATGGGTTTCAAAGACCTTCCGCTACATTTTTATACGCTTGTCGCGTCACGTTAGTTCTTTTGTTTTCGGGTTATAAATGAAAGCCCTATTATTTCCAGCTGGGTGTCTTTCTGGTTAGTTCATCACATCACATTGCTCGCTCTTTCTGATGCTGACTTCTGTGTCGGAGGGGTTAACCAAAAAGGGAAGTCAGAGAATTCAAAGAATTAATATTTGGCTTTCGTTGAAAATGATGATTATGCATGAGTCTCAAGAAAAGAAGGATATATTATTTCCTAGTATACAGTCGCAATTACATCGCATCGTTACCAACATTATAGAGCTGGCAATAAGCAGTTTCTTCGTCTGACGGTAGTCAACTGACGCTGAAGGCGGTAGTGGGAAACACTCGCTCAGAGAGACGGTGAATGAATTCTCTTTCCTGCGGCCGCCTGAATCGGTTATTTTATCACCATTTCAGAAGTCACCGTTTTACATGCTCTGTTTCCTTCCTAAACGTTATTAAAATGCAAAGACTCACAAGTCCTATTATGATTTTAGAATACTCCCGTGGCACACTAATGAGATATCAGACTCGTCTCTAAAATGAGATGCATATCTTAATTACACACACACTCACAAATATACACATGAAACGAAAAAGTGAAAATGGATTCGGAAGACACAAGAAGATGAGAAAAGTGTGCATTTAACCCAAAATGAATGTTCTGGTTTTGGTTTTAAGGAAACGAGGCACGATTTTAGGAAACGGTTTAATGACCTTTTCACGTCTGGAAGATGCAATTTATTTTGAAATCTCAGGTATAACTCATTCCATTTCCCTGTTTGACTGATATTACGATTTTGTCCGCTTCCTAACTGCATTAGAGACACGACGCAGAAAATAGAGATGTTATTTACTAAACTCCAAGACTTCAGGGGAAGCTCATAGCTGCTGTACCGATACTGCAAAACACTCCATCCTTCAGATCAGCGGAAAACCAGTTTGGGTATTGGGGACCATTTCTAGATATCGTACTTGTACCTTAATCGATCACTTCACTTTTACTTCATTACAAATACAATGTTAAAGAACATGATGTCTTATTTCCAATAGATCTTTGAGCTTCATCCATTCTCATCTCTATGTTCTTGGTCCTTATCCCTTTGCTGATTTCTTCATTCATAGAGGAAAGTGAATAGAGGAATAAATATTCCCAAGTAATTCTTCCACTGATGTCTCCTAATGCTAGCGCATTTCTAACTTGAATAGCTTTATGGTCGTACGCACCATCCCCTGCATTTATTTTTCTACCCTTTTATTCCCCTGTCCGTTTCTTTGCTCTGGTTCACGTGATGAATTTGAATTGGGATTCTTAGCACGACTTTCATAGAAATTCAGAGTTGTGATCCGGAACAATAGGAGAAGTACATCTTTTACTACATCTTCACGCATTTATTTTACCAAAAACCAAACCCATTCGATTTGGGGAAAGACACAGAATGGTGCTTTAGTAGAAATATTTTCATGCGTGGTATTTCTTTGAATCTAAGCATTGTCAGTACAAATGTCATCCCTTTCTTTTGCTACTCCATTTTATGATGCTTGATTCTGTGGAATGTTTTTAGGCTAAAACATTTTCTCTTTTACTAAAAATTGTGCGTAGAAAAGCGATGTGTTATACTTTACTGGACTCGAATACTCACATCGACCTCTGTTTCGGATGTCACAACTGCTGCAGGTTTTTGAAGAAATCCTTTCTTACATGATTTCAAACAACCACAAACGATATTGTATTATTGAAACCACATATATGAATGTTGGTATTCATTTTTCTCGACTCAAGCACCAAAATATAAAAAATACCGCAACATTTTTACATGGAGCGTAATAACAAGCTCGTTTCATCCTACAGGGTTACACACGTTGCAGCTTATACACTTGTGGAGTGATGCTGGGCTTCCGCTTTCACGCAACCCAAATTACGGAGCACTTTCTCCCCACATTTCATGTTCTGCTTGCATATATTTTACTGGTGTCTTCAAATCCATATCTTTTACTTTCATTTTCGTGAGCGAGCATTCCACAGAGACAAACCGACCAGAGAAAGAGAGAGTGCACATGTATGCATGAATGCATGCTTGCATCCATTTATTTCCGAGCTTTTACTTGTGCGATCATCGTTTAGGCATTCACATGCAAATGCAAAAAGGCAATCGAAAGACCCTTCTGTTTCATGCCACGCCACAAAGAAATAAGTCTCTTTCTTTCCTTCCTCCGTTCTCTCATAGTCTGTTGTGGTTAAGCCTATACTAGCTAAGTAAGTCGAATTAACGCTTACGCAGAAATGGTGGTATGGTAGCAGGAATGCAGAAGAAACCGACAGACGCGACACAACGTGTATAATAGAGAGCACAGCTAGCTATATATAGACAACACCACATCATGAGAGATCGGTGGTTGATAAAATTAAAGAGAAAAAGACGAAATGGCGTATTATCCTTAGTGGAGTGGAGTATACATAATCGGGATATGTGGTGTGGTGTTGTAAATGACGAAACTTCATTATATATTGTACTATAGTGAAGTACTGCCCTGGGATTATGCATTAAGCGACAAAGAAGAGTACAAAAAAGGTCTTCTCAATCGTCTTGGCTTTTGCTTTACATCTTTTTGTTAAAGAGAACTAACTACCCATGGTTTGGTGAAGTAGGTATGGAAATGAAGAGTAGTGTAAGTAGGGTCATGCCATGCCTTTAGTCGAAAATAGTGCCAGTGGCAGCATACCGCACTTGATTAAAACCAATGGGTTCAGTTCCACCACACCCACATCATTTGCGGTTCGTTTTTGGACAAGGATCCGCATTTATTTGCATGCTTTAGTAGTAAAAGTAGTCCTTACGCTCTATATATACATTACCACATGGCCGGATGTTTACGGTTCTACTTTATAGAGATCATCAATTGGCAGCAGTAGGAAAAGCAATAGAGTTAGGTTGAGGAAGAAATTGTAATGGGCTTCCTTTGAGAGTGAGTGCGAGAGAGCGAGCCTACATTACTGCCTTGAGTGTCTATGTGTTTGCCTAAATAAGTATATATTATGTAATAGAAGGATTGTTAGAAAAATCCATGAACCCTCCCTTCCTTGTTCTGTCATGATGCAGAATATTGTGAGAACATTTTCAGGCAATAACAGAGAACAAAGCTAGGAAGCTTTTGTGAGGAGCACAAAATCTAGGGAAATGAGTTGTCTTTCACTTTGCACAGGAAAAGGATCAAGGCTCGAAATAAATGTATGATCATGTAGGCAGCAGGCAACGAATAGTCCTTCAATATAATTTGCACTTTTACACATCACTATCTTCTCAACTCTATTCTCGTGATGCTATATTCTTTATAGATGCTCACTCACAACCTTGTTGTAGATTCATAAAAGCGAATGCTGAAACACATACATGTAAAGTAAATGCAAGAAAACACAGCATCCCAGTTTTAGAATAAGGATGTAATGAAATACTTCAAAGCGATACATCTACAGCTCCGGAAACCTGGATGTTTGTGTAGAAACACGCGTGAATCCAACTGTCCAATAATTTTACACTTCGCTAATATTGCTATTTACAGGAGTTGCCCAGGGCAGAAATTAGTTTTGCAAATGTGTTTGCGTCATACAACGATACAACATTTCCTAATCAGCACGTCTACTCCTCATCAAAACTGCGATACTCGACTTTCTAAAGAAACCATTCACAAACAGATTCTAGCTCGTGTTTTGGAACAGTTCATGCCAATTTTCTCGGCTTCTATTTATGTAACTAATGTTGTAACCTTATTTATAGTCGATTTTTGAGAAAAAGTATTTTAAATGAACACTTATGTTCAAACGGCTCAGATTCATAATAATGTGATGCGGTATGTTCACAGTAATGGGAGCTCTATTTGGTGAGGTTGATGTAGGAGCATGACTCAGAAGGCAGCAAAGAAATTTCACATTATGTCAAGAGAAAGTTCCTATATTAATTCGAATCTCTCCCTGTGCATTAAGCCAAGAAAAACAATGTGAAATCTTTTGGATCACATAAAGTATTTCTGAATCCACAGAATTTGCTTCCCCAATTCCTCCCATTAAATTTGCCATATTCAACCAACTCGGCTTCTTTTTAATCCGTTCCATTTCTAATGTACGACAGGCCGAGTCTGTTCCTCAATGCTGCACCAAATAAATATCAAGTTTGAACTACATAATACTCCCATATATTGTGGCCCTCTGTGAGGCAGTCATTTGGATGCGTATTCTTGAGACAACTGCGACACAAAATCCCTTCAAGAAAATGCTTTGCTTCTCATCTAACTTGGCTTTGATGAAGGTAATAAGTTACAGATGGGTAGTTGTCCTTGTCAGGCCCGAGATCGTAATAACTTTGTGTTTGCCGAGGAAGAGGATGGAGAGGACGAAGAAGCGCAGCCTAAAACTACTTACCAGTAAGTGGAATTACATACAGCTACTATATTACTATCTTATACCACTTAAGAGAAAGTGAAGTGGTGGTAGTAAGTAATGGTGGTTGTAATAAGTAGTCGGAGAGATAAGAAGACAAATAAAAATCCTTTTTTTGTGAGTTAAACTATTATATACAATATATGAGCAGTCAGGCTGGTTACCCATGAAAACTTCTACTTTCACCATTATACATTATGTACTTTTCTCCAAGCAAAATCGGCATTTGAACAAGGAACAGAATAATCTATCTATATACTTTATACTCTCCCGTTTCGTTCCTATTGACCACTTTCTCTTTCTTGTGCATCCTGCCGTAAGACGAGTAAAAAAAATCAGTGAAATAAAGGCTTCCAGTGATCACAACTCCAAGACTATCAATGAATGAACTAAAACTGTGTGGTATTATTATGCGGCCAACAACCAAGTTTTTGGGTTTGGTTTAGTCTCCTTTAAAAACGAGGCAGCTAAAAGTTTTGCCACCAATTGGCGGCTTCTCCATCTACTTTTCTAATTCTTTCTTTTCTGAAGATATTTACGCGTAAAATATGGTGACATAAACAATCCAAAGAAATGTGCCAACATACCAAATGCATAAAATATAATCCGAAATGTGTGATTTTCTCCGTTCTTGCCAAAAGATAATGGGACTGGAGCTAAAACTACAACCTCATAACTTCAACAACAATCAATTTCAGGGATGCCTAACAATGAAGTGAAGAAATTACAAAATATGTGGGACGACAATTCAGAACTTTCTGTAATGATCACTTCTACCATAATGCCGTTCCCCCATATCATCAACATCTCATTAAGTCTCTCCATTCACCAAGCAAGGTTTGTGCTTGGAATATTCTTTTCGGTTGATTTTTTTCTTTTCTCGTGCATAATATATGAAGGAGGTGGCAAACTGGGCCTTGTCATTTTGTAAGGATGAGACGGATAATGTACAAAATAGTTTATTATTCTCATTCTTTTCGTGTTTCTCCTTTCTTTCGTCTTCACTTCCCCATTTTCGCCTGACTTCCTGTGTTTACAATCTAAAAAACTATTCAAGCCATTATACTCCCGGCGCTGTTGTAAGAATTGCCTTAAAAGCATCAATAATTTGGTTTCTCCTTCGAAGCGACGATGATGACTACGACGACGAATAGCTGTTCCACTAATAAGATATCATCTTAATGATAATCATATAATAAGCTTCGTTCAAAGCGACATATCGCAGCATCAAGCAGCCATTTTCTTTTCTCTTTTATTCAAGCCTAATTTTGCAGTTTCCTTCCTTCCGAATTTCTTCATCCCTGGATGGCAACTTATGTAACATTCACATAAGCTGTTCATTATATTCTACTATTATTGATAGGCAATTTTCCCCCGCGCCTTTTCAGGTTCACATGCATTATCTTTTTTGAATGGAAGGGAAAGGATCACCTTGTGCATTATGAGAGCTGCACATATTACAAAACACTGCAGCCAATCTGCCTTCGTGGAATAATGGAACTATGGAAAAACCACCCGGCTGTAGTATAATCGGATTAACTATCATAAAAAGGCTCTGAGATGCACAATCATTCTCTCACTGCTTCCATTCACTCAGAAATCCGTATTCTTACTTTTGTCAGCGTTATTTCTCATGCATTTAGTAGGCGTATTTTAAACATGTTGATAACATTCTTACACGCGGTATCTTTTTACAGACTTCTTTTTATTATGTGTCTGCAATGAAAATGTATAATATTGTGTAATGATCTACCACAAAATTTATTACGGTAGCTGCTAGTTTAGCATTCGAATGCCACAAAATAATACCTAGTAATTGAGAGCATTATGAAAAAAATCTTTTTCTGTGTAATTTAAAAACAGGTAACCAAACTGCGTATAGTCAGTTAGTGTTTTCACAATTTTAATGCTTTCTCCAATCGTGTTTCCCATTTGGGAAGGCTCGTTTAATATAATCTTATTGGTGGGGATTGGAATATTGTTGAAAAACAGTTATGCTCAACTGCTTTGCATTGTTTCTCCTTCGATTTTTTAATGTGACATGAAAAAGTGATGTGTGTAAATATCTTCAACGTTTCCTTTGAACGTTGGCACAACAGGCTCTAAATGAAGCACCTTTGAGTAAATGGGATTTGTGAAAAGGGGATACGACGAGCATGGCCTTTTCGTTTTTGTCACACAAGGGAAGAGCAATGACTTTGTTTAATGGTTTTCCAAAAAGTAAACACAATCACAAAGTAATGGTTGAAGCTCTTAGCAAAACAACTAAGACAGTATAATATATGTGGCTTTCACACAAAGCGACAGGAACATGAAACGTGATGAAATGCTTTAATTGCCACAAAAAGAGCTTCAATCACCACCACGTATATAGCGAAACCGACACTACCCACACATAACATGAGTGATGATAATCCATTCCAAAATGTGGCCATACTTTATACATACATATATTACATAGTGGAATGGTATCTATATGCTACATCTTTATATGGACTCTCTCTGATGTATGTGCTTTCCCTGACTTATGAACCTGTTTTGACTGATGACTTGCATGGAAGTGGATATATGGAAATGAGTGGAAATCTATGTAAAGTGTTCTACAATGGTTGTAAAATGGCAGTAAATGAGTAAAGTGAATTTGGAAACATATAGTGGCACTTACAGAGAGCTTCTGGGCGACGTATTTGTTCCGGTGTCTGGATCCAGGTCGGAGGGCTACGCTCCCGAATATCCAAAATGCACGTTCGGGTGGTGGATTGGCACACATCTCCACTGACAAGGACAAAGGCTGTCCAGCAAAGCCCATTATTGTCCTGTTGGTTGGATAGACGACTGGACGTCCTGGAACGAAAAGCAATCATCTCCTTTTATCAGCAGCACTACAACCATTTGATTCAACTACTTTTTCTCTAGACACCATACTGTGATTCACTACATAAAATCTACGTTCCGATTCTGACTTGTGTATTATATGTGTGCTGGTTTCGTTTCTCCGGGTTTGTGACGCTTGATACATAGTTTGACTACTTTTGTACATAAATTACGTCCATAATACAGATTCTGCTCTTATCGGGAAGTATCATATCTCGACACGACTTGAGTACATTGTGTGTAGACCTTCGTAGAAATGGGACAAGAAGCAAAAGAAAATCCTAAAGACCAACTCAAAGTTCAGTACGAGAAAGTATATCAGCAGAACTGAACCTACGTAGCAAGGAAAGGGACACCAATGTGACGATGATGATGATGATGGCTGCATGTCTTACTTGGTGAAATAAATCACGTCAGAGTCACACTGTAAACTTCTCTCCTTTCCTGCTTTATAATAACACAATGTCAAACTTTCCCCACATCCTGCTTGCTTTTAATATATCATTTCTTTGACCCTTCCTCCTCTCTTGCATAAGCATCCTGAAACTAGCAACCTATACAATAATGCTGCTGCTTCCTTATTTCATTCTTCATGATAATAGTAATAATAATGTATTCCGTGGAAATTTTGTGATACTCTTCAATCTACTCGGAGCTGTCGGCTTGTGAAAACATATACGTACATATATTGCATACCCCATTGTGTTGTTGGTGAATATAGTGCATCAAGAATTTCCGAATGTTTATGTCGAAAGGAATGCTGGTGCGGGTGGTTTCCAACACACACTTGAAATTATTTATTGGCCTGATAACGCATGAAGGAAAGGAGATCCATACGTTACAGCCGCATCAAAACATCTCTTATTCGGCCATAAAACATGGCTGTGCATGAGAAATAAATAATCCAGGCAGTTGATGTTGATACTGATACTACCGAATTTCTATGTAGGAGTCTGTTTGTAAGCATATCCATGGACCAAGTGAGGGAACCAAGAAAACAATGCTATTTATTGTGTAACGTCAGTGCAAGAATAGAATTTCCAAATACCGTGATCCCACCAGCAATATCAACATAACCGCAGAAAGCGTGCATTTGTATGCACGTAATGTACATACATAAGTATAGTTGTTACCACAGATGGTAGTGGTTTACAAACGGAATCTATGATATTGCATGCTTATATGCACCTATAGTTTTTTCTGGTGATGTCCAACTTTCACCAGTTTCATTTTAGGTGATTTCCTGTGTGAACTTTCATTTGACTGATTCTATATATGGTATGTACGTTCCAATCATCCAAAAAAAAAAATCACAACATGTGTGAAACCTGCTGCATTTGCCGTTGGATCGGAAAAACTCCCCTTTGCACATTGCATCATATTAAATTCCAGGGGAAAAGTATTGCATCCCGTTTTTACTTTCAAAATAGGATGATCACCACAAAAAAGTAGCGACGGCAATGTAAAGAAGCCAAGGGAAAGGAAAATCCAATTCAAGGGTCGAAAACTTATTTCTTCCCCAAGGAACGATCAAGTCAGAGTTGAAGAGTGGATGGACCCGGTTTGACTTTGTTTTCCTAGCTTTTTCCTTCCCGTTGCCTTGATCGTATGTTTGGAAATGGAATTTTTTTTTCGCTGCTTGCTAGCGGTAAATGTACAACACAGCAAAACCGTTAACAGAAGAAACAAACGAAATGCATAAGGAGAAAGGCTTCTTCGTGATATGGACATTCTTGTGTTTCTTCTGGAATAAATACGATTGGCAGATGGCTAAATCTCGTAAGCAAACACTCATTTCCTTACTCGCTCTATGAATACAATAGTGACAGTGTGTGGTGTATTCTATAAACGGTGAAAATGCTTTGTGCTGCTGAACAAACGTTATAAAAACTTCAATCTTCGATTTACAACCAGGACTTTTCTTACTTATTCTTGGCTTCAATTTTATATCCCAGTTCGTTTCCAGAAATACTCTAGCTAGACGGAAAAATTCAGTGGTTGTAAATTTTTCTCTGGAAGACGAATTGCTTTCAGTACAGAAGACGAAATGAGGAATACAAGATTTGTTAGAAATCTCCCACGTAGATAAATATCTGGTTTGTACTGCACAGCAACACAAATTAGAGTGACGTATGCATGTATGTACGGTACATTTATGGCGCACTTCGTACTAACATAAGAGTCACGTTCTAGTTTATTCGTTTAACTGGCTGGATTCAAGCAGATGGACGAAAGGGCTTCAGTGGGATTAGTCGTTCTTCTTCGTCATTGTATGGTTTTCATGCGGGGGAAGGATATTGCATTCAAGGACGGTTCAAATGCAATATTGTTAACAATTTATATTTGTAGGTATGCTTGCAAGAGCACTTGTTCATGTATGGAATGATCATGATGTACGTAGTTTCACTGAAAATTCCTAGTATTTTTTTTGTATTAGCTCGTTTTAAAACATCATTATATTATACTACGTCAATCAACATGTACTGTATTAACAATACTGTTATTCTATGCAAAATGACAGCTATATCATTTGAAATTTCATTCAGTTGTGTTGTGTGCAGAAACAGATTGTATCTATTAATATTAACCTTACATGGCGTATTTGAAAGACAAGAGATGGAGAAAGCAACCACTTTCTTACCTGTTACCACAATGAGCACGTCATGTGTTTGAGCTCGTCTCTCTTCTAATCCCACGCGGTTCTGGCCACGCATCGGTAGTTACCTGCCTCTTGGTATAATATTTTATCTAGAATTAGATCTTGGCCGGAGCCAACTGTGGTAAGTGAGCCGCCGTAACCGATGCGACTCCAACAAAGGGCAGGTGACGGCCGACCTTCTGCTTCACATTTCATATGAACTTTATCACCCAGACTTGCTTCCACTCTTGGTGGAGGCTGATGAACAATAGTTGGCTCAACTGTAATAAAAGAATCAACAAATGCCTTGTAAATATGAATTAATTCCAAAAATGAACGAGAAACACAAATTCAATCCGCTTTTACAAGTATCGATAACTTGCATACTAAGAACCGTATTTTAACTTTCAACCAGACTTGATCCGTAAAACTTTAATAGTATTAAATTGCAACGGGATTAAAGATGACTTACATCGAACTGTGAGGTAGTATCCAACCGAGGAGAACTTTCCCATTGGATGATGAGAAATGCATTTGTACCAGCCGGTATGATTTCGGCTGACTATGGTAAAATTTAGAAAACCTTCGTCCGACTGGGGTACTAGTGGCTCTGCACCATCTGCAATGAGAGAAAAAAAAGTGTAAGCGTTTCAAGTTGAAATTCTCTCCATTTCACATAATGTATCGATATCGTATTGATATTCAAGCTTATATATTTTCTTCCTTCTTTTAGTTTTCTTTGCTACCACTACACTCAAGTGGGCTTATAAGTGCATGTGGGAATTAGGGAATATACGTCATCCTACACGGAGGGAATTTGGTTAAAAGAAAATGCCAGAAAACCAGACCTACAGCTGTCAGCTTTCGACTTTTCCTTCCTGTATCATATAGAGATTAAGTAAAAGTGGTGTGTCCGTCTGTCCACAAACGTATCCGCTGATATACGTATATAGATAAGTGTCTCATGAAACATCATAAAAATATGCATTGCTTTCAAAGTTTCTGACAAGCGAAACTTATATTCAATCTGTCCATTAATTTCAACAAATGATTTTATCAACCAAATAATACATTGCATGCTTTTAACTTGGAATGACTCCAACCAGAAGTTTGTTTATTAGTACAACCCGTGTAGAGTTTAATTTGCCTAAACTATGCGGCCCCATGCTTTTAACCCGGAAATGAATAAATAGAATGAAGCGTCAGAAATACATACATCCATATACCCCACATGGAGGGTGGGAAGGTACTTCCATGAAATGCTAGACATGGACATGAAATGTCCAGTTTAAACATTCCAAATTGCATACGTTACTGACAAAGCATTATTTCGGGGAGATTGCTGCAGTGAACCACCATCCTGTTCCAGTGGCCTTTATGGTTCAAAAACCGTCATAAAAAAAGTTTAACTTACGAAACCACAAGCCAAAAGTTCTGCGTGGTTTTTTAATCAAATCTTGTTTTTGGTCATACTGTCAACGGAAAAACTCAGATAAAGCAGATATGCATAAACAACTTGCATTGCCAGCAATGAATTTGTGACCTCCAATGCAAGGGCATGTGAAAGCAGCATGTAGATATCAATCAACATACTTGACATCCCGAGCAGAAATATTGGGATGCATATCATACTTTTATGTTTTGATCCCATTTTCCTATTCAAGGCTCTTAAACAGTTAAACAAAATAATATATTTCAATTTGCATAATGGTGCACTTTTATCTTATACCAGCCAAAAATGCATCCGATTTCCGGCAGCACCACTGATAAAAAGTATGTCAGTGAAAATATTTCTGCAATGCACATATTAACTGTCTGTTGCAGCCCTTGCCATAAATTTCAGTTATTACTATACATTCAAACAAATTCAACAGTTCAGGGCATCCATTGAGAAATAATAGCTACTTTCATTTCCATTCGTTTATTTATGCCCTTTGAAAGCCTATCGTAGATCGTAAAATGGCTTGTATTAAAGTAAACAAATAAGCTTTCTTTTATATTTGTACTTTCTTTAAAGAAGATTAGATCTTGTCCTTCATCTTTCCCTTTTGGCTTATTTCACAGAATAGGTCGAAATGTTGGCAGTATGAAGCAATTTTAAGGAATATGATTACAACACAAAACAAATATCAAATATTACATCCACAACTTCCCGATTCTTTGAAACGGGGACAAGAAATAAACAAATGACATCCCATAATATTACTTGTTTGTTGTCACATGTTTTTCTTGATAAATGCAAAATATCACTTTGGTATTAGACCTTTATATACTTTTACACAACTTGAACTTTCATTTGGGGAATATAATCTCACATCCCCTTATAAAACTTTCTCCCCTCAGACACATACAATGTAAATGACACAATTCATACGTAATCCAGACCTATTTTGCTGCACACTTAAAATGCATCTGATGAATAAAATGTAAAAATTGAGAAAACTTGGTTCCCTTTCCCCACAGATGTTTTTCATGGTTGAACTCTTTTTATCCGCTTGCAATAATAATGTAACACGCACTCACTAACAGTCATATTGTATGCTACCAGTCAAACCAAATGTAAGAAAAGGGATTATCATCTACACTACACATATACTTATACATTGCCTTCTTCTTTCCATCTTCCTATTTGACGACAGGGAGAGATGATGAATGCCAAAACATATTTGAGTTTATTGCAGTTGAAGATTTCCCTTTTTTCCTTTTAGGAAAACAGAAATAACCAACACCACCATCGGCTTTACCACCCTATCTCATTTCATCTGTCAGTTTTTACTCCGTTTTCTTATGATGTGGAGTTATATGAATCAGGAAGTAACAGTGTCAAAATTCACCCCTCCGCCCTTACTTAACCAAACACACCAGCAGCACTAGCAATACTACGATCTTCACTTGAATTTATACTTTTTTTCATATCTTCTAAAACTGTTAAACGCTAGCCCACTCTTCAAATACTATTCACTTCTAATTTCCTTTCCTCCGCTCCCCTTTGTAAATTTGCTTTTCATGCTGTATGACTCAATGTCGGAGAGGAAACTGAAGAAAAAAGCTCCGTCAAATCCATCACAAATGTATTTTATTGTAAAATGGAGTGTGGCAAGGAATATATATAGAAAATGTATATATATACATATTTTGATACGAAGGATGTACTTGAGATTCTTGATTTTTAAAGAAAAGTTTTTCTGTATCCACTCATAAGCAAGTGGAAGTGGGAGCAATGTTTAATGCCACTTTCTCCCCTCTCTGTACTTATACATGCATTGAATTTGTATTGTCTTTCCCTGCAGCAGTGTTTTTTAAAAACTCGCTAACAAACAGAGCGATGAGACTCGGGTGTTTGGTTGTGACTGTTTAACAAATGCAACTTTGGGTTTTGGAGAAGACAGAGTATGTATGAAGCTGCAGACATTACATAGTTGTTTTCCCACTTTCTTTGTCAGTTTTCAAGTGAAATATGTATTTACACAAGAAAATCCTCCTTCACTCCTCTATACTCATTTATTTTTGCCTTATTCTCCCCTCTGCTTTCAACTTCAATTTTAGTTAAGAGGAACGAGCTCAGCCACTAATGTTATTATTATTTGGTTCGTCTACTGAAACAAAAACAAATAAAAAAGTTGCATTAATGCTGGATTGGAATATAAATAGGGTACTTTTCTCGTAACAAGGTAAAAATGAGGGTAGAGGGTAACAATTTTTGAATGTATAAGAGTCGTATACAAAGTTTACAGGACTCTGATTTTACCTTGAGAGGTTTTTACTTGTTGAGATGAAGAGTATAAAGAATTGTATAACATTAGCTTGTAGTTTTCACTTTATATGCGTATGATTTACTTTGAATACAAACTATTGACAAAGCCCTAATGCTCCAACTTTCTCTTGCGTACATTGTTGCATCGCTCTTAAAATGTTAAACACAATAAATTGCATTTGACGAATATGCAGCCTTTACCGTTAATGCAACAATAAATGCGAAATGTATTGTTTCCAGTTTCTTTTCAACTGCCTGCTGCATCTGACACTCTAACCATAATATAAGAAAATTGGTATAATATTGGGAAAAAATGTTTAAGGCGCACTACATTTATGATGCAGTAAAATACAAACTCATCCCATTCGATCAAGCCATGTTCAAGTACCTATTGACTTTTTAAACGTTTCCAGAAATTTTTTAAAGAAACCTTTCAGCAGAAAAAGTATATTAAAAAGCTTTATATAAAAACCTCATCAGTATATAAAAGTTGTTTTATTATCTGGTGATGTTATATCTACTTTTACTTGCAGTTCAAATTAATGCCAACCTGTTCTAATGATGCAATGTTAGTGGGGAGACTTCTATTCAAACTTTCATCAAAAGACTTTTTAAAGTCAAAGAGAATTGACATGACAAAAAATTTATTCAACAAAAATGAGAATTCCAAACTTGTTTCTTTTTGTTCCTTATAAATTAGAGGCTTCCGTAATCAGACTCCGGAAATTACTTTGTCATGCAATAACTTTTCCGGTTTATTTAAATTTTGTGTTTATGACATATGCGTACCCAACTTAATTATTATTAAAAACAGCCTTTGCGACTGCAGCCAGAACAATGAGCCTTGTTATGCATCTGTTTAAACCCCATTACACTTTCATTGCTGGAACATCATCTCGTTTTTAATTGAAGACTGTTCTTAACATCTAGTCATAACGAAAAGTTGGAGAAAGTTGATTAATTGATATGATACAAACTTTTATCTCGCTTTCACTCTGATGTACTTAGAACACTATAAACGCGTTGCCATTTACGTAAAAATATTCATGCAATTAGTACCTTCATTTTCAACGATAAACACAGTTGGGAGAGGAAACAACTAACGAAATGTTGGGTGTTGTTATAATACAATTTTATGATCAACTTTTAGTTAAGCACTTTGAAGTTTATAGATATTATCATGTAAACAGCAGCCATACCATAATTTGTTCGATAATCCAATGCTTGTACCCTCAAGTGATGAGTTACTATATCTAATTAAGGCTTTCATTTGTAAAGTAACCAGAAGGCCTTAAACATCCATAAATATACAATAATATCGTCAGTTTGGTATGCACTGAAGTGCACATTAAGCATGACCGAAATGCAGATTCAAAACTTCAAAAGAAAATGATGATGGCAATAACAAACAAATAAACAAAGTTGCAAACAAACGTTATGTAGTTATGATATACGTAATACAGAGCGCTTTAGTGTGTATCAGAAACTAAACTTTCCACCGAACCAAGTGACTCTGATATAAAGTTCCATCCAAACAAAGTTTCTATCATGGCATCATCACCATCAATCCAAAACAGTGTTGTATATGTAAATCTACCATTCAAGCAAATGATAATATAACCCAACTGAGAAGACAAATTTTACAGTGAGGAAAAAGTGTTTTCACAATGTTTTCCACTTCAAAGACACGACTTCTTCGAATTTGTTTTCTTTTATTTATTTTGCATGCTACGGAACTGAACGCATCATTTAAAGCTGTGTCCCTCAGTCATAACATAACTTTTTCAGAGTACACATTTCTATTCCGTTATAATATAAATATCTAGATGTAGAGGAGATCTCGTGTTACTGTAGTCATATGTTTGTTATATCTTTTACTTATAACAACTCTTACAGTGTTGCGTGGTACAAATAAGGCAGTGTGATGATGATAGCATCATATCAAGTGCCCCAAAATTGCTATTAAAACAATGGAGGAGAAGAAAGGAAACACTATATACTAAGTAGTAGTAGGGCACTTCTCTAGTTTTCCTTGTAATTATTAAATTAAGCCAAGGACGATGAGAAGCTTGTAGATGCATACAAATGCCTTTTTGAGAGTAGTTATGAGGAAGCGTGTGGGAGAAACTAAACCAAAGCAAGGCTGATATAAAAATACTAGCATCAGCCTTTATATTAAAATTTATACACGCGCACGTAATGTAATTGTTGGCATAAAAATAGGTGCATAATTGCTAAAAAGCATACATTTCGTCGTGGCCCGTGCAATAAATTTCCGTTTTTTTGAAGTGAAAATGTAACTTTGCACTAGCTTTCGCGAGGTACTATAAATATCCCCTTTGTTTGTAATGAACAGCTTTTAAACTTGTAATTCATTGAAAATTCTAGGAAATTATTGTCGTGCTTGTGTAAATATAGATATAGGTGGAAGAAATTAATATTTCAGTTTTGTAACTTAATCAGTCGATACAATAAGGTTGCGCTGCACGAGGCGTCTTTATGTCCTCATCTCTGATAAGAAGCGTAATTGTCTTTTTACAACAATGCATTGACATGTATATGCTCA
This sequence comes from Orchesella cincta, assembly GCA_001718145.1. Lineage (NCBI taxonomy): Eukaryota > Metazoa > Arthropoda > Collembola > Entomobryomorpha > Orchesellidae > Orchesella > Orchesella cincta. The sequence continues at coordinate 17,867 of LJIJ01000162.1, read as the reverse complement.
TTTCTTATGAGTATGGGTAAGGTGAAACATGTTGATATCGTTTTTCCCAGTTCACATTCTTTCTGAATCAAACGAAGAAAATAAAACGTACAATCAATACTTAATAGCCCTCTTGACCACATAAAATTGCAGAAAATAAAAGAATCATTCATTCCATTCTCTTTCTCAAGTATTCATGACCCGAATCAAGAGGTTTAAGTTCCCTTTTCTCGACCAATTTTCCATTTATACTCGTCAATGCTCTATAAATCGACGAACTCCCTGGAATCAGAAGAAAACTCATGTGCCCTAAAGCCATTCAAGGCCAAATCCAAATATTTTCTCAGTCTGTTTCGCAAATACGTGGGTCAAAACTTGAACCGAATTGTAAAACGACAGTAGAAAGACTAAATTTCTATCTATTTTTGGTTTGGCCATTCCAAAGGTTTCTCCAATAGCTATATCTTTCGCCCCACATAATTTAAGAGTGAAATCGAACAGTATACCTTTCTGGAAATGTGGAAAAATAGAATCAAATACATAAAACTAAAGTGAATGCTGACATAAGGGTATAACGTGTGGAAAGATATAGTATGTACATTTTACACTATCTTGGAAGCTCTATAAGTTGTCAGTATATCTAAAATAAAAGAAGACATGTTCTTCCTCCCATTTATTGAACTACAAGGAAGGAAAGTAAGCAATGACGATGATAGTAATAGGATAGGGATACCAGTTTTTTTCCATTCGTAGTTGAGGCATAGTCGTTGAGATTGGGATTGTTCTTGTGTATAATGATTTGACTCATCCCTTTCGGCAAAAAATGTGTGGTAATGTAATGAAATGTAAGCCATTCCATTCCTCACACACATCCCAACCAGTCTTTATTTTTCTCATCCTTTCTCTCTTTGGGAAATTGTATCTGAACAGTTTTTCAGAGGCGCAAAGGGAAAATGGGATATAGCTATATTATACATACATAATCATATATATATGTATAGTTCATTCAATACATATATTCTTTTTATTTAGATAGTATATCGGAGATGATTCAACAGCTAAACAGCCACCATACATTTCCAACTCGTTGAGCTACCTATCTATGAAGTTGCACCGCAGCTATTCTTCAACTCACAATTTAATCCTAAGATCCCAGTCAGTTTACATCAATTCGCCTGCTACCCACTTCCTCTAAACTCTGGTTGCTATATCTTTTGGCCGAAAAATAGTAGAGGTTTGTGTGGAATGAGTTCTGCCAATGCTTACATACTTGTCATGCAAAAACTCCATTTTGTACATCCTCAACTTTTAGGTTAACGTTAGGTCGAAAGGAAACGAGAACTGAGAATGTGACTCTATCTCCTGCTCAATGTATGGGAAAGTGAAAGAGAGGTAAGCTAAAAACGCAAAACATCGCCATCAGCCTGATTTGAACTTTTTCCACACCATATACATAAGCACACTCACTTTTTCCCTATAGCTGATACAAACTTAACTCTTTCTTTGCTATACTTTTATTCGAATGGTATAGCTATCGCCTCACTTCACTTTTTTCTTCATACTCATCCTGCCATTTAGACTTCCTCATTGAAGCAAAGAAACGTATACTGAGTAGAAACATATACACATCTGATTTTCTTCTAAACATATATTTCATTCAAACTATCACAACTACTGCACAACTTTTCGATATAACTTTGTCTCCTTTGTCCGTGGGTTACTCGATCTACACTGTGTCTTGTGTATACTGTTACCTTGTTGCTGTGATGTTGATGCTTTGCATTGCATTATTACTCCGTCTTTATTCCTGCCGAAACCTTTCCTCTTCCATTCTCCTTGCCTCTAAATTAGATTTCTTTTTCACAAAGCCAACTTTGGAATCGAATTCCAAGACTTGAAACCCAACATTGCTCCTCATTTAGACTCAACAACAAAATGTATCAACAGAAGCCAGACAACAAAATAAGCAAGAGTTTTTTTCTTATTCTATCTGTATTCTTCCTTCATCCATTTATTCTTTCTTTCCTGTCTCAGTTCGTTTAAAGGTCTTGGAGGGAAAACATGGCAGGAACAACAACTTTGTCTTTTACTTTTTCCGTGTATTCGTATTGCATTATCTACAACAACCTGCAGCCGTGATACTTAGTACATTGGGAAAGTGTGAGCGATGCTTTTAGACAGCAACATGCAGCTTTTCTTTGTAAAAAAAATATATCCCATTCCTCAGGTTAGACAATTGGGCTCCAGCTGTGTATGGATGATCACCAGATGAAGAAATTATACTGAGTTCACTATAGGATGATCCTAATGGAAGTTGGGATACGAGGGCGTGCAAAAAGGTTTTCTTCTGATTGTGCATTGTCTTCTATGTCAGTGGGAATTAAACCTCGTTTTTGCGAGACCTTATAAATAATGCTAATGATATATTTATACATTGTCTTTTTTCTATGGAAAGCATCAAGATAAAAAAAGGCTGACACGACAATAGAACGAGTAAGTAATTAAGACGTTGCAAATTACAACTCCCTCGTAACACGTTTTCTAACTTGTAACCCAATATCAAATAATTTTTTTGGCAAGGACATTTGAATCCAGTCCACATTATATGTGTTTTCTTTGGCGTGTTTGTACCAAATTGTTGTAAAAGAGATTATAGCAACATAAAAGGTCTTTGTATTTTTGCCACTTCTCATATATGAAAGGAGAGAGGCTCTTAGTACTCTTACCCTTGTTCCTTCCAATTTAGTTTAAAGAACAAAAATGGAAGAAGAACGGTCTACATAAAGAAAACGTCCATTAAAAGGTTGCTCTTGTTTGTGCTTTTCTATACACACATTATTTCAATATAAGCTAGTTTCGCACTGCACAACAGCATAAGATATAGGAAATACAAAGATGAAGTTGACATGTAATTAGCGAGATAAAAACAGGATTCGACTTTGCAATTTTGTTTCGACTGTTCATATTATCATATATTTAATAGTATATTATGTTTACATCATGTGAAACAACTCAGTCGATATATTCATGTTCTTCCTGTAAAATAAAACGCTAACGTGTATTTCTTATTCGCAAACATTTATAATAAGATATTTGAAAGTACATGCGAGGAAAATAACAGAATTGAGTCTGCTTTTAGTATATTGTAGTAGTAGCCGTATATTCCCCATAGTTAGTCCTGGAAATCAAGTTCTGATATTTTTTTAAATCGAGGTTCAACTCCTGGCTTACCTTTCATCCACAAAGGACGGCTTGGTGGGTTGGCATCAACTTCACATTTGAGTGCCATAGAAATCCCTTCCCTAATAGGGTAACCGAAACCTGGGATTCGGCTGATGACAAAGGATGGAGCATCTGTGTCAAGAGACAAATAAGAAGGAACATGGTTAGTCAAGATCCAGTCGGAAAAAAACTTTGCACATGAAATTCGAATATTATGTTTTTGCACCATATAGGCTTTGTTAAGAATATATACTATAATATGCTAGTGTTTCAAAAAGCTACAAGCGCAATATACTTTAAAAACTGTAAATATTTCCTTAAACTTAACTACATTTATAGACTTTTATGCACATATACTTTTGTTAGTAATGTATGAAAGCTTGCATATAAGAGAAAGGTTAATAAAAACTGGAAAGTACACCGTAGGTAGCGATTTTAAAAGAGCAACGATAAGACTGAATACAAAATCCGTGATGTGATAGCCGAGTTGATGGGAGTAGTTGTACCACACTAACCATTGCAATGTTTTTGCTACTAACTTCATATCGTTGAGATCGTGCCAAGCGTACTGAACAAAAAAAGAAAGCACGTTGTTATTATTAGGCGATGGTAGACGGCATATATGCAAGGAATATACTAGATGAGGAACGTGTATAAGACAAAGTAAACAGGTCGATACTTTCTCCTTGTGAGTTGAATGTTGTTGTTGACTGCATTCTATAACATTTTCTCATTCCCTACATTTTTAACCCGAATCCGTTTTCTCATTTTACGTACATACATTTATTTTTGCGATGATTAAAGTGAAGAATGGGGATTTTTCCTACTTTTTAGGCACGCTTTACGACCAACTCCAGCAGCAGTTAATTATGCCGATCCTGCCAAGATAATGAATGTACGAGGAGGCAAAATAACATCCGGTATTCCGGTATTTGTTTAGCTTCTCTTGTTTTTCTTCTCAAAATAACTGCCAGAGGGGCTGTTTCACCAATATTGTAGAAGTGGAAGGGATATATACAAAACTTTTTTTTCTTCAAAAGAACGAGCAAACTTCATCTTTTCTTATGCTTTTCTTGAAAATAACCTTGTTTTTTTCAGCTTTGACTGCTGCTGCCGACGTTTGAAGAGCCATTCAATATCATATGAGCATTGCACTGTAACTGCTTTCTCCAAAGGACTAGTATAAAAGAGTGCCCATCGTGAATTTTTACTTTCTTTACATTTACATAGAAAGAGTGCTCCCGCTGCCGACAAAGCATCTTTTTGATGTCACCTGCTTAACTTTCAAAAAGCTCACGTATGTATCGTACATGTATTTATAGTTGTTCCTATGCGTGTGATAGAGCAAAGAGTAGCCCATTTCTGGGTCTCCACCTATACTATCAAAACATAAAAGTAATCTAACCTGAACCTGAGTTATACACTTTGGCAGACTAGTACCTATGTAATATGCAACGGTTACACGTTTTCATGCATTTCGACAATGGAGAAAGAGTGAGAGAGCGCCCACGTTTTAAATGCACCGTTTTCAAGAAAGGAGAGTTTGCCAGTCTCTGAGAAAAATAGAGAAAATGGACTACTTCGCTAACTGAACTACGACACTTTTATGCACCCATGGATCATTGAACACGCATACCCGTGGCAGGACCAAAAATAGTAAAATTCTGTGAGAGACTGCATAAAGAACTATGAGAATATGGTCGTATATTCTTTTTTAGTCAGATATGTCTTTCTATATGCTCAACAGACCGAAAGTGGTGGCGGTAAAGGAAGAAGGGAAAAGACCCATTGGTCCTTGCTCTTTGGGCCCCCTGATCTCTTGTCCCTAGCAAGATCCTTGAGAAAAGACTCGACTCGTCTTTTCACTCAACATCTCTATCTTCATTCCTCACGCTGTAGCTTCTCAAGTACCTCTTGGTAACATTCATGCTCCCCGTGTGCATCCCTTCTACATTATACGAATGGGAAATCCAAAAAATATTCATCGTCATAATATGAATGCTGCATATATGTACCGTCTCTGGCTCTCGGTTACGTACAAGAACAACAATGCCCCAAGAAACCTTTGCAGAAAAAGATAAAAATCATATAACCATAAAGAAAAAACTGGAACGAAATAAAATGGAGGAACAGTAGATGGTGATTCAATTCCCAAGAGAAATATTGCTAGGATTTCCTGCTCGTTTTCCTTATCATATCTCTATTTTACTCATCTGGTGGCCATCACCGTGTACATATGATACCATTATTGTTGTACGAAAAAAGGTAAAGAAAGCTTATAATACAAGGTATTTTTGGCCGCTCCAACCTTTCCCATAATAAAAATGCATATTTATCTATCTACCTGAGCGTCCAACATGTTCATTCAATGGAGGACCGCACTTAACTTGTGGTGAAACTATGATTCAAAAACTGTGTAGAAAAGCAATGAATGCAGCACACATTGTTATTCTTTCTGGTTTCTATGTAATGTATGCATGTACGGCACGATCTCATGCGTACATCCGACTGAGCCAATTTCAGTTCTATACTCCTCCAACGCGTGAACGAAGCTTCCAATTTTTTCTGCAATATTTTTTCAAAAGCTCAGAGAAACTACGCTCTTTCTCCAGATGTGGTCTCCATTCTGGTATTCCTATAATCTTTTCAGATTCAAAGTAACGCTAGGATTTTTGAAAGCCCCAAATGCTGGTATGGCACAGAGACGAAAGAATGTAAGATGGATTTTGTAAACACTCAAAAACCGCGTAGCTTCTTTGGCACTTTCGCAAACCAGGAGAACGGACTGTCATGTAATACTAGGTTGAAGTAGTTGATAAACTTACTCGGAATATGTTGTAAAGCTTAAACTTTAGCATTTTCATTGAATACGTCCGGTTTTTGTTCTTTATAAAGTAATGCATTAATTGTAAGTGTTTCTACTTTTAGACAACAATCGTATCGTACCCCCACCTCCGCTAAATTAAACCAGTGACCAGATACATCTGTGTAATCTAAAAGAAGATAAAAATTTTGTTTCGTTTTATCATTCTACAACCCGTTCAAAATCACAACCACAACAACAGCGTTTGACTTTAGATATCTCTTGTGAGAACAACCAATACGGTGTCTACTTGTAGAAAAGCAGCTTTCTCCGCATTTTATTTGCAGTACAACAATACATACTACCAAGAGTACACACCACGAGTACGTGGTCGTGGTACATATACCTAGTTTAGTTTTAGCTGTTGAACGGGGAAATAAAGGAACAGAAAAAGTTCTCCCAGAGGTTTATAGCATTTTAGCCTTTTTAGCATTCCTGTCACAACTGATTGAAGCAACAACCACTCAGCAAACTACAATTTGTCAAGAGCGCCAGTGCGTCTGTTCTTCCATACTTTCCCAACAAAATGATCTTTTGAAACAAAATCCCAGCAATTCATTGTAGCATCTTTATCTCTACTACCTACTCATGCTTAATTCAACTTTGCACTTTGGTCATATACGAGTACGTAGACATTTCAGAATCATAGCATGATTGTGATCATCATCGTTATCATCATCATGACCTGCTTTCATGGCTGATAGAGTTGTGCTAATCAAAAGGATAATCCTATCAACCGATTACTACTTCTGGGTTGCGCTATTTTCAGAGGCGTGTAATACCAAGAAAATTTCACGGCTCAGAGCTGGTAAAACCAATTTCTACGAAAGCGTCTCTAAGGCCGCATCCACACTGGAGATGAAGCAATTGTACTACTGTAGAATTCACTTCATCTCATAATCATCATCATCAGTTTTCTCCAAAATCCTTATAAACGATCCTGTCTCCCTCCCTGTATTACTTGTATTAATAACTTGAACTCCATTTATTGCACCCTGTTTGGTTTGGCTTGAGATATACGAAACATTGCTACCAAATATTGTGAAAGCATACAACTATGGGAAAGTAGGTGAAAGCCGTACAGTACACTGAGCCCGCTTTCTCCTCGGATATCACTTCCAATTTTATTGAAATCGACTTTAATTTTCTGCAAAACATACTATACACAATAATGGGAACGAGACAGGAAAGCTTTCGTAGGGATGAAAACACTGATGCAAAAAATGAGTCGGATACTCATTTTCGTCATGCACAGAGAAACCTCTACGTGAATGTTATTAGCACTTTTTATGTTGCTACTTCCTTCCAAAACCCAATATATTTTAGCTGCAACGATCTAAGGAAAAACGATGATTTTTGTAATAAGCTGCATTACATTTCTTATTACGTCATATTGCTATATTGGTTAGCATTTTGTACTTTCAATCACAGCGACAGCGTCGCAGTTTTCAGAGATTTGCTCTGATACATAAACATAGGATTATAGTGAGTGTATCGACAATGCACGCTTTGTGTCTATAAATTTACATTAGTCTGAGCGTAATATAAAGTGTCGAGATTTCAATTCTTCGTTCCTTAATGCTATATTGCTGCAATACTTTGTAAGAGTCAACAGATTTTCGTCTTTGAGTATGCAACATTTGGATATCTTGAATGAAGGAGCAAATTTGAGCTTCAGCTAGTGGTATGCTATATAATCCTGACATTTTCTAATTCTGGGAGAAAGTCATCCAGTTCCAGTTGTGTCTGCTGTTCGATTTTCTGTTACAAAGAGTTTCATTTCCTTTTTCAATCCGTTCTTTCTTCATCTCTAGTCCCTTTCATAGTGCTTAGGCTACATATTTAATTCTAGCCCCGTAGATTGAGAACCCATTTTGAATGCTGAACAAGGAAGAAATACGATGTATATTAATGGAAACGAAGATACGTAGATGCCCAATGCTACACGCGTACTCCTGATTTAAATTAGATGGAAAAGGTGTATGCGGATTATGTATAATGCTAATGCATATTGTATGAATGAACTTGTCTCAATAATGGAAAATCTATGAATGCTTTTTCCAGTCATCTCTCCTCTTATACAACCGAGTAATTCTCAACTTCAACCCTGCTCTATTGACTTATCCGCCTGGTGTGGCAAAAGACTAATAATCCATAATCCATCCACATATGAGAATAAGTAATCAAATGTACAGAATGTCAAGCTCAGAACTTCTTTGAATCATAAGAGTCATACAACTTTTTTTCATTTCATGGGGCTAAATATAGCAATACGAGAATGGTGTGGTGAGGTGACTTTGTGACAAAACAATTTTCAATTTCAGGAAGCTAAACAAGTGCCAAATGATTAGAAAGGTGCTTTTCAAAAGGAAAAATGAGTTTTGTATATTTTGGGTACATGTGAGTTTTTTGTACCTTTCTTTTTGGCTGTGTAGCACTCGAGTGAAGATTTGGGATTAAGGTATAAGTTCTAAGCATGTACAGCAATGGTACATGCTGCTATTGAAATAATAATAGTTTCGCAGCCGAATATCTCAATTCCACTATTATTTTCTATGCTTTCATTTGAGGTTCATTCAAGTCATTCATCGATTCATCCAGGAAAGCCTCTCCAACTAGAATACAAAGCAAAAGCGGGATAGATTGGAAAGTGCAAAAAAATCTCGAGATGCCTACTCAAGAGAGGAATACCCACAGATATATTATTATCATCAACTATATTATGTATATATAGAGGTAAATACCTTTCTGGGTACATTTCATACAAAAATGTATATGCCATTCAATAAAAATACAAAGATATGAACACTGCAAGTTCCCTTTGCTTCCTGTCTTTTCAAAAAAGTCTATTGTGGCGGAGGGGAGAAAGTGAGAGTTGATTGAAAGCTTGTCTCTGCTGCTATTCCTATTCAAACCTACTTGGTGTTAGAGAAGGTGATCGGATCTGCATATACACCAGCTCTAGTCAAACATAAAAATCTATATATCCAGCTAACAATAAGCATTTGCATCTTCAATGTAGAATATTGAGACTATGAGAGAGATTTCCAGTATACTTTGACTTTCTCTAAAACAACACACTTGCAAAAGGCTTAAAATTCTCGCGGATTTTCGCAAAAAGAAAACTCTCAATTTGCTTGTTTTAGCAGCTTTTATACTGATGCTAAGCACACTCAAATCCAATTCTCTTCAGTTTGCTTATACCCCATATTGTATATAAAAATAACAGGATGGTCCATGTATTTTATGAATTTTTTTGAAAGTAGGACTGCCGCATGAGAAAGTAATTCGACCTAGTTATATACGCGGATTCAAGCTGTCCAACTCTCTGAATTGAGCCGTGGCATTGCTCTACTTGTACTTTTAAAACGCTTATGCAACCAACCAGCACAAGTTAAAGTTTTCTATTCCCACAGCACAACAATGTATACTAAATAATACGGTCTACTAGTAATAGAGATGTAGGTTATAGATATTATTATTATAATGCTTATTGAAAATTCAACCAGGCATTTTGGGTACGTTATAGAATGTTACATTTTGGCCTTGTGTATTTCTGCTTCCTCTGTACTACTCACTACGGAAATCCCTGAGAGAATCGATAAAAAGACAAGAGAATGGAGGCAGAAAAATAAATAATATCGATTTGATACATTACATTACGCTGTATTACTCCTGTATACATTATAACAAAGGATGGTGAGAGAATGACATTTGAGCTATCGTTCCAATACATCTGGGCATAAATACAGAGATAGATGGATGGATAAATGGAAAGCAGCTCGTTTCAAATACAACAGTCTAAGAATTTATACAAAAGAAACATTATTTTCCTGATTTTTTCTCCTCCTCTTGTCGTTCCCAATACTGATTTCAAAGTACTCGCTAGTCAAAAGCCCACTTGAGGAGTTGGGTTTGGTGCTCATTCATATTTATTCTTTGAACTACCCATCCACCAATTCCTCTACACATCCATCAAAAGCGTACACTAACTGACTGAGATCAATTGAGGCGCTTCTTGGTTGTGCAGTACAGTTTAGCAAACTGCAACATATTTTGATGCAAAAACCGGAGATCCAAAGCATTCACATTGGCAGTAAAACTCTCAAGAATCATGAATGAAGGGGCAAGATTGACAGTGCTCGTCTGTCATGTCACAAGGCTTGAGGGAGTGCCATTGTACATGTGCAAAAGCTCAGCAAGTGTGAATATTTTGCAACACTAAAGTGAAAGAGATGAAATCTAAAAGCAAGGCGAAGGAAAGTGGCCTATCGCTTGTAGTGATCTACGTCGATAAGTATTCCAGCAAACCGCAGAGCAACTGCAGTAATTTTTCCCGTCCAGTTTTTTCAAGTGGTTTCATGGAACGATTTTTTTAAAAATATGACTTGATACACCATTTTCTGATGATTTCCTGTACTGGCTGACACAATTTCACTTACATGGGGAATCGATGGCACCAATACGCCCTAACATATATAGTAAGTATGAACACTGAATAGAAACAAGTTATTTGCTTTTTCATAGTTTTCGTTTATAACCTAAAAAGCTAGCATTTCTCAATGCAAATATTGAGAAAACATCTGCAGTGGTACACCCAGTTGTTCATATTATGATTGAAGATAAATCGTAACCATATCTTGGTCACTTATCCAATACTGAAGTGCTATATTTCCTAAAGAAATCAGAATATTGCTAATAAATGTATTCGTTATTTCACAATGGAATAAATACAAATTATCAGACGAACTGTGTGTACAAATAATATGGAGACTTTGGATCGAACATTGCTAACTAGATGTCCAATTTGTAACTAAATAAAATAAACTTCCGTTCACATAGCGATTTATACACATAGCTTTCTAGGTACAGCACTGCGTGAAGAATGGCACTATGAAGGCAAGTATGGCAAGTTTCGTTCCGTAGTAATGACTTCTTGCCACTGGTTATATCGCAGGGAAATCAAGCTCGAATCACGTACGAATTATTTTTATTGTTTGATGTTTCCAGTAAATCGAAGTACTAGCTGTTCCTATCAAAACGTACTAAGGGCCAAAATAATGATATACTCGTACAATAATAACACTTGATAACATTCGTACACATACATTCTTGTCTAATTTATTTCGATAAAAAATAATCCCAGTTTGTATTTTTTTGTTCGCTTCATTTTAATTAATACTTCAAGGACACCATAAAATCATCACAAAGTCTGTGAAATTTCAATCCTTCAACACAAAGCTTCTGTATAAGGATCTTCAAACTGTTACCAATCCAGACCACGTACGCACGCTAAAATCGTCTACATAACAAAAAATTCGGATACTTGGTCATTTCATTTCATTTGCATGTGTTTCAGCTTCTGCACACAATAAATTAACGTATGGAGCTTTCCCTTACAATAATAGCGACAGCACATCATGTACGAGTTAAGGCTTTAGTTTGTCTCTGTCTATAAAAATCACAACCCATTTTATCAAATCAAGATGAATACTTCCCTTTCGTCTTCCCTGAGTTACAATAAACTTCCTTTGTGAGCACATCTGCTTTCGCTGCCATTTACTTCCTTCCACACAAGCAACCGTCCCTGCCGTCACTCACTTTATGTATTTTCTAGGATGTTAGTATTCCTGGAGCGCCTTTCTCTTTAGAAATGTTTAAATATTATTTGTCATAAATATTTCCTCTTCGCAGCATTGGCTTGCAACAAATTTCTCAAGAGAAGGAAGACGAAGGAAGGCTGCAAATATTATAGGCTTTTGCAAAGATAAAATGTACTACATACTTTCACTCCATTCCAGCTGTATAGATGCTGGTATGTTATGCATGCCTGCTACTTTTCCGGTGTCAACAGGGGAATACATATGTTCATAGATACATAGGGAAAAGCTTAAATAAACGAAGAGTCTCGCTGTCTACTACTTTTCTTCCACCCAACTCCAAGTACGTACGTTATGTCAGGTCGTACATGGTGATATGGAGACGTGCAAGCACACAAATATTCAGATCTAAAGAAAAGTCCCAAATCTTGTAAAGACGTTTTCATGCACAGTTTCTTCTATTCTACTCTGCAGTATTTTGTATACAATATCCTAGCATTACACTAATGTTTATATGATGTTTCATTTCAGTTTCTTTTACATGTGCGTAGGCATTCAAATGTATATCTATACACTACTCCAGATATATTATGTCTGTAAAAGTTGGGTATTTTCACTTGCGAATTCCTTTCACATTTTCCTAACTTTATTTGGCGGAGTCAGATTTGTTGCTCGTAAATACCTAAAATATGGAACGAGAAAAGTATGAAAAGTAGTAAAAACTGAGAGAGTAAGCCACATATCAAAGAATATGAAATTTTTCAGCACAGACCATCTTATTTCACAGAGGCGGGTTCCCGCATATAACCCAAATAATATCGCCTAAATTCCACAGTTGTGAATGTGTATGTTTTCAAAAATTATAAAAAAAACTGTTCCACACTCCATGGTTCTTGTTATGTATGTCATATGTAAACCGTAAATGTAAACATTATGGCAGAATATACCGGAGTTGACAAAAAATATTTATCCCCGAAGGAACTGATGACACTGTTCTAAATTCCAGAAATCCAGAGATAGAAAATATAACAAAATAGAATCAAAACTAGCCTTCCTCTTTGTTTTCCCTTAGTTTCCTCTTGTATCAAGGGAGGAAGGAAAAACATATTGTCTTTTGTGTAAAGCGAAAAAATGAGTGTCCCAATAGAGTAATGTTGATTTGTTTGCATGAAAGCATTGTTACACCAAGCAAGATGAAACAATTCAGCCAACACACAAGCCAAATAATCTACGGTGCACGAGTAAAAGTATATATACAAAAGCAGAAAGAGAAAAAACTACGAGAGGATTTCTCCTCTCGTAAAAATTTCTGCACTTTTGAGACAGAACAACTAGAGGGAATCTGAAGAGGCGACAGTATTACATGATGCATACAAAAGAGGAAAGGAAAAGCGGAAGATGAGGAGCAGAATGATAACAGGGAACATTTTGCTTCCTTTCTGGGTTCTCTATGAGATCTACCCTAGTGCTGTTCTATCTTTTAGTAATGGCAACTCGCAGACAACTCTTCTTTTTGCTACAAAATGTGTACCACTGTTTTTTTGCCTTTTTCCTAGCTTCTCCTATCATGTGTGTCATTCCCTATTCATGATTTCCCAATTTAGGCACCAGCTGCATCATGATTTGTGGTCGTAGTTTATTCTACTTTATGGACTCGTACAAAGTTCACAGTAAGTTGCACTGTTCTGCCATACCATACTGCTATTGCTATATGATATGTCGCGTTTGTGCGTTGTTCATTCACCAGCAGCAGCAGCATATCAGTTTTGCCTGCCGCCGTCTGAACTTTTCCTTTTTCCCAGTATCGTTTGTCTATTTTGTGCTTGACTTAGCTTTGCAGCTTTCTCCTTTAAGCAAAGCGCTCCAGCTCAGGGCTCTCCGTTCCCATGCATGCCCACAAACGAGAAGTCGGTTTGCGTATCCCGACCGTAAGTTTCGCATGATTCCTGCTGGATACGGCTGGTTTGCCAAATCATATGTGCCCATTAGCTTTCATAATTCACTCCGTCGAACCTTAACTTACTGCTTAGCGCCACACCACGTTTTGTGTGCAAGAGATGAATATGGAGAAAAGTATGGTTTAGCGGACCATTAAAAATATGTGATTTCTTATGTATTTTTCGTTCATTTTCTTCACTTTAGCCCATGCAGAAGAATCTGAAGAGTAGAGCAGATGTGTAACAGTAACAGTTTTTGTACTAGTATAGCTTGTATAGCTTAAATAAGTAAGTGGTATGGAAAGTAATTGCGTGATGATTGCTCACTTCTTCACTCTTCGTTGCTTCACTTCACCCTTGTGGCTCCTCATACTACTAGAGGCACACACACACACGCTGTGCAAAGTATAAACCTCAAAAGAGGCGAATGAAAAGGAGGAGGAAAAAAGGTACTCTGGGAGAAAATATTATTACCGACAAGACACATAAATTATATTCCCATTTACTTCAACACTACTCATACATAATAGTGGGTCGTATTTCCGCAATTTTGGTGAATTATCCTGACAGCAAATGAAAGGATAGGAAAAGTGAACAAGTGAAAGTTACGGAACGCCCGTGATATTTTGAGTAAATGGCAATAATTTGTAAAAAAAGGGAGCTATAAGCACATGACCTCAGCGCAGATTGTGGCATGGCATGTATCATGAATAGCACCAATTTGGCACCATAGATCCCCAATGGGTTTGCATTCAAAAATGGGGCCATGATGTAAACGGATTATATGGAATTGCAAAAAAATTCTTCGTATCAAATAAAAAATATGCCTAGCCTAAAAAGATTACGGAAATCCCGCTTCAGATTTGACTCATTCTTTCTTTGAATAAAATTGTAGCGTGAGGGATTAAGGAAATAGGTAAAGTGCAACTATATTGCAACCTCGCCTGACCATTCACACAGCACTGTCAACAACCCTAATATACATCATATCTATAAAATACCGAAATCGCAAATGAAAAAGCACTCTGCTGTTCACAAAGTCTGTAAAAATGAAACGAAAATCTTTTTATACACGTGCCACTTTTTATCCCATGGTTTTCAGTAGAATGTGCCAAATGAAAGGAAGGGATTTTTCCGATGGGAAATAACATTTCTAGGTTTACTCCTGCCTTCCTGGTACGTTTCTATTCTCATAATATGAGATGATTTAGTAGCACTCGAAAATGAAATAAAGATGCAGTTCGCTTGCTTCATTCGAACATTATCCTACTTCACCGTAAAAGTACCGCTTTCTGCCAGCTACTATATATAGATAGTTGGATATTATGAAATGCGCGTATTGCCATTTTCGCAGCAACATAAAATGTATTGAGTGCGTGCTTGCTTTTATGACAGTCATTTTTGTAGAATTTACAATAAACCGGAAAATAAAATTTCATTTTAAGCACCGATCCCAATGTTTTGTAAGAAAATAATAATTGTAAAGGCAAACTAGTATTATTATTATTATGCCATCCTAGTGAATCCCTGCGTTTCACATTTAGAACCCCGTTATCTATTTATGGAGGGCAAAAGAAAGCCATGTTTCATTCTTCATGTACACTAAAAGTAAAATAGGGTAAATGATGATCGCTGCGTTCTCAGAAATCGATCCATAATCCATTAATACCCCAATTTCACTTTGAAAGTTCGCAGCTAGGCACAATAAATAGTTGCACACTGTAGTCAACTTAGGTATGGGCTCGACTTCATCTACAAAGTAAGGTAATTCAGTGCAGGTCCCGCTCAGAAATGCTGCTATAGTAGTTCAGCTCAGTCTCAGCGAGAGAAACTGGCAGTATTTCCAGAAGTAGTTTTGAAGACTATAAATCATTTAAATGCTTGTCAGTTTTGTTATCGAAGGTACAGGCGCATGTAACATGTAATATGTATCTCTATCCTATCCTCCATTACCCTGTTGCCCTTTCGTAGGCGATGGGAAATGTGGATGCATGCATTTTCGCTACTCTCTCTCTCTCATTTCAAACTAAGACCCATTATCCATAATTGTACATAAGTATATACATATATCTGACAAGACAATATGATGTATGTAGCAAGGACGTATTTCTTTCGTATGTGTTTTTCCTGCTAAAAACTATTTTCTCTACAAGAGTGGCCCCAATACCCGGTTATCAACGTCATCGACCTTTCATCTCCCATTCTATGTCATTGGTTTTTGCTGCTCCGTGACTATGCTTTTATCAGGTTACGATAGGCATGATGACATCGCATCGCCAGCGTCTTTTTTTCTTAAAAAGACAAAACTCACGCCCTAATAACTTGTCCTCGAGTCCAACTTTCACGTACTTTCAACTTCAACTATGCATTGATGAATGGGTAGGCAAAGTTTTGCTGGTGAAAAACGCTTTGATATATTTTTTTACCGCTTTCAGGTCTTGCCTCTACACTCATTTCCTTTACTTTCAGTCCATTACCCATAATAGAAAAAAACATCTCAAATCTTACTATATGCACTCCGTGAGGTGGTCCTTAACTTATACCTCAAGCTTATCTTAAATAACACCGATGTCAACGTTTAGTTAGGTTTTATCTGATAACGAAGCATTTATTCTAACTTCAATAAAATAGGACAGGTTTAACAATTAACGTAAGGGTCTTTAAAAGAATGAATGAAACCAAACTACTCAAGTCAGTTTCTGTCTCTCCTTCTCTGTCCAGAATGACTGAGCTTGCATCCGTACTCCTGGCCTTTCCCCTCTTCCAACAGGCAGCATGGTACATTCATAATTCCTACTTTCTCTATCTCCCCCAATATTCTATGATGGTCCATCTTATCACAGGCCCCTCCGTTAAGCTGAGGCTCCGACGAAGAAATCTTGTAGTACAGCCAATCCCCGTAACGTTCAACTGGACGGCGTGCTCTGGAGGATCTTCTTGGAAGCGGGTCTGGAGAGGCAGGAACCACGAATGAAGGCGAAGACGATGAGTCAGCTGGGCTGGGGGAGTCATCGGAAGAAGACGTTCCCAAACAGGCTGATTCTGGAATGTACACGGGTTGTGGAAGTTCCACCTCAGCAATGTCCTCCTCATCTGAAGCGTCGTATTGGTCGGTATCGTCATTAGATGAGAGAGTCAAGTCCACAACATCTTTGTAAGGTTTCATCTGATCCGTCGTGACTCGAACATGTTTACAGCGACCAGAAGCACGAGTCGGAACCACTTCATAGGTAATAGGGCCAACCGGTCGGATGACCTTGTAAGGACCTTTCCAGACAGGACGCCACTTGGTTACTTTCCCAACAATGCGACGATGCTCAAGTAGCAAAAACCAACTGTCCTGGATGGTAGACTTTCACCGGATGTGTGGCGTCATACTTTCTTTAACCCGTTGTTGTCGCAATCGTATTGTCCTTGCTCCCACTAAGCAATGTCTTGAGACTGGCGTTGTAAACTGGGATCAGCGGAGAAAGGTGTATCATTCAATAGGGCAGGTGTTGTCAGATTCCGAAATAGGATGACGGCCATATAATAAAAAATGGGCTAAATTTTGTAGTCTTGTGGACGGTAGCGTTGTATGCGAAGATGACACGTTGTAGTTCAGAGCTCCACTCCTGCTGGCGATCATGGACGTATTTTGCTAGCGTCTTCTTAATTGTTCCGTTCACTCGCTCGGTAACTCCATTAGATTGAGGATGGAAGGCTGTCGTATAGTGTATCTTGATATTATGTACTTCACAGAAAGTCTTCATTTGAGATGAAGTAAAACAAGTGCCTTGGTCAAAAATAACGTCAGAGGGACAGCCATGGCGATGCAGTATCTTCTCTCGTAAAATGTCAATGGTCTCCTCTGTTGATTGACTCCTTGTTGGCCAAGCCTCCACATAACGAGTCAAATGGTCAATAATGACCAAAATGTGTTTGCATCCATTTGGTGAGGCAGGAAAGGGGCCTATGTAATCCACCCCAATCCGCGAGAAAGGAGAAGATGGTGGGGGGTCAGGAAGTCGAGGTCCAGGTGCGCTCCTACACGGCGGTTGAAGGTTTGACAAATGTGGCAGGACTGCACAAAAAGACGCACATGACGATACATCTGCTTCCACCAGAACCGTTTGCGCATTTCATGCCATGTCTTCTCAACTCCGAAATGTCCTCCAGGGCTGTTCACATGAATTTCTTCCATTACAGTTTGCTGTAAAGACTTCGCAACAACGAGCAACCACAGCCTATGTGCGGCGTCGTAGCTTTGCTCATCTCCCTCTCTTT